>SNQJ01S0018698.1:0-24878 GCA_010110895.2 Picea sitchensis
AGACATGTTCACAAAACCAGTACTGTTAGAGAAGCTACAATGGTGCTTGGCTTCTCTTGGCTTGCAGAAAAGGTGATGAACAAAATCAGGAGCAAGGTATCAGGTTAATTGTTGTCAACGTGGAGATTGTTGGAAACGGTGACAACAATTCATCCATGAATAGGATTTCAGATCCTATAAACTAGCGTTGGTTGTAACCAATACGACCAAGTTAGAATATGGATGATATTACATTTAATAATCAGTTTCTAATGTACATTGCTATAAATTTGATGTATGCCCGTAGAGGCTGGTGTGTTTGAGAGGAGTGAGACCTTGTTGTAATCTCCATTAGCTGAATAATAAGACAATCGATACCTATTCTTGGTGGACGTAGCCCAATGTTTGGGTGAACCACGTAAATTGTTGTGTTTCTTGTCTGTATTTGTATTGATTGTCTTATGTTAATTTGTGTTTCCGCATTTGCAAATTATAACAAATATCACAGTGGCACAAAGTATTCTAAATAACAACCAAAATCACAGTAATCTTGGTATTTCTCTTCTAATTAAATGTTCTTCCATCCTCCTTTAAATGATCTCTCCCCTCCTCTTTCGAAATGCATGTTTTAAGCACCACCGCGGACCCTACCGATTCTCTTTGCATTTGCAGCAAGAAACAATAACACCAAAGGTGGTCAAGAATGATGATGGGAAGGGTTTCACATTAAAATGGTTTTGACCATTGTGGAGGATAGGCATATAGAGAAATGGAGGACATGTAGAGAGAAAAAGAAATGGAGGACAGGTGGATAGGAAAAGTAGTTTCACAAGGCCACAATGGTTTACGACAAGTATTGGGAAAAAATTTCCCTTATTACATGCATTTTTCATAAATATCCTAAAAGGTAGGGACCACACATAACATTCGTTGGAATTAGAAAGATTAACGATAATATAGAATTTTCCTCTAAACTTCTCCATTTACCCTTTCCTCAAAACAAAAAGAGTGCATGAACAATAATAGTGTTGATTAAATGATTATTATGACAATTGTCTTAAACATTTTGCGCAACATAAATTTGTGAATGAGCTTGCATAGGTGTACACAATGTGGAAATCATATCGGTGTCTTTAGTGAAACACAAGATTGTTGTAATAATAAATAAATAAATAAAACCATGAAATAATCTCTTAGACTTGCATAGACTTGCATGTGTATACATGGAGTAATAATCTTATTGTTTTCTTAAGATTGTAGTAATAATAGTTAGTGGAGCTATTATTTAGTGGTAAATATGTGGGGATTTACCATTGTTGGTCCAAGTTTGATACCCTACAAAAATAATAAATCCTCAAAATATCATGCCCAAGAATGCAAAGCCATTTATTTTGATCCAATTTCAATAAATATGAGTAGAGATAAATGGCCGGTAGAAATAAATCTCCAACTAAGATTAATAATAATAATAATTTTATTTATATATATTCTATTTAAGAGAGTTTGGTTGAGGGTTTCAGAGCTTATATTTTAGGGAGGTGGGGCAGATCGTGTGCACTAGTATGGAGGACAGTGTACAACTAGTGAATGAAGAATTATTGTTTGTACAATCTTCAAAAAACTCTTATCTCTTTTGAAGGCTTTGAGATGATGAGGTGGCATCTAAGAGGGTTAGAGTTTGTGGACAAGAGTATGACAAGTCACATTTTCCAGGAGAATGTACTGGATCTAGTTCCAATTTGGATATCATTAGTACTCGGTTGAGGGTTTTGGTTTTTTCGAAGTGTGACAAAGTTAATTTAGTCATTGGAAACAATACCCATCTGACTTCATTGGAGTAGGTAGATAGATATTTTTAGTACAAGTACAAAGGAGGTGTGAGAGTTTTATGATCTAGTATCGAAGGTTTTCAACTTAGTATTGGAATTGGGAGGAGTAGGATTTATCAGTGGATTTCTTTACTAGGGTCTCCACTAGGGTGGCCTCCATTCAAACCATGGATCGGCTCTGGAAAGTAGGAAGCAGAAGGTGGTGAAAATTCATGGTGGAGGGGTCTCTCTGGTGAAGGTCTACAAGTGGATCAAATTATAGACTTGTCAGGTTAAAAAACCTAGTGGGTAAATTTCTCTGCAAAAGGATCGACATGGAGCAGCTCTGTAAGTGGGTCTTGGAGTATGGGTACCTAGTTCTTGGTTATGGGCAAAATTATCACTTATTATGCAGAGGTTGGTTAGGTTTCATCTTTCTCTATGTTGAAGACTCTAATAATATTTTGAAGGGGTCTTGGTTTCGTGATAATTCCTTTCTCTCCTTGAAGTAGTGGACTCAATTATTTGACCCTAAGAATAATTTCAGTACTATTACTCTTGTATGGGTTAAAATTCCTAATTTCCCAATGGAGTTCTGGTCCAAGCCGACAATTCGTTCTATTAGGGATTTGTTGGGGAAAACTATTCTATTGGATGACATTTTTATGAAGTTTGTGTCCCACTCTATAGTAAGGTTTCTCATGGAGAGAGATGTGAGAAAAGGACTTTTTGAATCCATTGATATGGTTTGGAAAGGGAAGAGGCATACATAAGTACTTAACTATCAGAACATTCCATTCATGTGTGCACAATGTCATGAGCTTGGTCACATACGTAAGCATTGTGAGAATCTTCTAGTTAGAAAAATGTGGAGGAAGAAGGATGGGGATACCAGTGATTTGGGGGATAATGTTCCCTCTGATGTGACCCCTCATAGTTGATAGGGAAGCTCATCGTTTATTTTGATACGGTTTTTTCTCCAACAAAAGGGGTCCAGGAAAAGGAAACCTCTAGAACACATGGGCACATTATGATAGGAGAATTATCAATACCACTTATAGAAGGTTCAAGGCCTATCTTTAGTCAAGCTCCATGCAGTGAGGATTTTCCATCGGTAACCAGATAATATACCCTTTATTATACCCTCGAAGGTAGACAAACATGTTCTAGTGTGGAAGATAACTCCAGGTAAGACAAATCATTCTTTTGTTTCAATGCCTCTTTCTAACATTAATGAATATTATTGGAATAGGGGAGGAATTATGGATTTTCATACGGGAGGAGGTAAGGGGGGTGGTGGGAAGGTATTTCTCCCATCGGATCTTATTGAGTCTCCTACCCTTCATTCATTTCGTAAACTTGCCTAGGACTTCAGTGGATATCTCAAGGGATTTGAATCCCTCTTTCATTGGTCATTCTTCAAGTAATTACCAGTGTCAGACTCATCCTCCTCTCTATCTAAAGAGGGAGGTCATTGTCAATTGTGGCCTCAAAATAGGTCCACAACCCTATTTTCTTCTTAGTATGGGGGGTTGGGGTTTCTCTCTTTGAAGGAATTGGAACTTTCTTCAATGGAGAGGAAGTCAACCATCAAAAGGGCGTAGGAGAAAGCTATTTTGGAAATTAACCAAGGTTGAAAAAAAACATAATCGGGGACCTTAAAACAAGTTGAGCCCCTTGCTCAGTTTCTCCATGAATATCCTCGCATTGAATATCCATGGGTTGGGGAGGAAAGCTAAAAATTTGGCGCTAAAGAGGTTGGTGGAGGTTAATCGGCCAGACATGGTTTTGATTCAGGAGACTATGGGGAGGGGGGATTTCTTGGTGACTAAACTGAGGAAGGTTCTAGGAATATGAGATTTTCTTGTGGTTTATTGGATGGTCTATCCGGAGATTGGGTTAATAATAGGTTGGAATCACAACATTACTTTGATGAAATCTTATTCCTTCTCCTCATGTTTGTGTGCAGAAGTTTGTAGCAACAGTTTGAGGTTGTTCTTTATAGTGCTTAATGTTTATGGTCGGGCCATATGATAAGAGACCATAGTATTGGGAAATTGTGCTCAGTTTCCAGTGCTTTAAGTCTGAAAAAAATCTTATGGGGAGGGGGGGATTTGAACTTTACCTTGAAAATAAGAGAAGTTTGGGAGGATAGTGCAAGGTTCAATTGTCTTGTGGAATTTTTCTCTAATAGATTTAAAGTTGGTGGACTAGAATATGTTGCTCCAATTAAACTATGTCCCACCTAGAGAAATAATAGGTCTAGAAAGGAATTGGTGTTCAAATGGTTGGATATATTTGTGGTGCATAATTCAATTTTGCAAATTAATTCAAATAGATGCTCATATCACTTTCCTATATTCCTTGAGCTTGATCTTGATTAAACCATACATGGAACCCTGTTCAAGTTCAATTCGGGGTGGTTGAAAAAGGAGGTTTTTACTGGGATGGTTAAGGGAAATTAGAATCCATTTGATTCCACTTTGGACCTCTCTGTTGGTGAACAATTTGTTTGTCTCTAAAAAATATTAAGAAGGAAGTGGCAGTCTGGGCAGGGGAAATATACAAGTCTCGATATCACAATCTAGCGGAAGTGGAAAGGGAAGTGGAGGAGGTGGTATAAGGTCTTGGTGATGGTTCCAGGCTAAACCAATTAGCTATATTAAAACAAGTCAAGGCAAAGATGACTAAACTAGTGTTGGACAAGGAGATAGACTAGTGAATTAAGAGAAAATCTACTTGGATCAAGTTGGGGGATATTAATACTGGGTTCTTTCACTCATTCTCAAACCATAGAAGGAATGTTAATACTATTTGGGAAATCAAATATCAAGGTGGTACTAAGATCAAAGGCTTTAAAGGCTTAGCAGAGCTTGGAGTTAAACATTTTGAAGAATTGTACAAGGAACCTGAGAGGGTGAATTTGACTAAGATTTTAAAATTCATCTCCTATTTCCTTAGAATGATTAATGAGGACTTGTACAGTCTCGTGACTATGAAGGATTTATTTTCTATCTCCTAATGTTTTAGGAAGGAAAAGATCCCCGGACCTGATGGGTGGTCGATGGAGTTATTTATAGAGTTCTTTGATATGTTGGGTTTGGATTTGTTGAGAGTGGTGGAGGAGTTAAGAACTTACGGAAGGATGGCTCACAGTTTAAATGCCACTTTATAGCCTTGATTCCAAAACAATACTGTCTAAAGTCTTTTGATGGGTTTCAATCTATCTCATTGTGAAATTACCTATACAAGATAATCGCAAAAGTGATAGCATCCAGGTTGAATCCAATTCTTTCTAAATGCATCTCAGCAGAACAATTTGGATTTCAAAAAGGAAGAAAAATCCATGAGGCCATTGGTATAGCATAAGACAGTCTTCATTCTATAAAACTTTCATGCATGCTAGTGGTTGTAATCAAGCTTGATTTATCTAAGGTGTATGACAAGGTATCGTGGTTGCATCTTCAATTATTTATTTTACATATTGGTTGCTTGATGCCTTGTTAGGTGGATAATGTGTTGTGTAACTACTTCTTCCTTTTCAATATTGAAAAATGGTGTTGCCTCCATATTTTTTAAGCCTTTTAGATGGTTAAGGCAAGGATTCCATATTTTTCCATATATTTTTCTTTTGGTAGCAGAAGGCCTGAGTAGGTCTATACTAGAGGCAAGGACAGTGAGGTATATTCAAGGTGTCGGTATAGGGAGGTAAGCATTGTCTCATTTTATTTTTATGGGTGTTATCCTTTTATTTCTCTTTGGATATTGTATAGAGGGATCTCGGTTCCAATAATTGCTTCAATTGTATAGTAAGGCAACGGGTATGGATATGACTGATTCTAAGTTCACTCTTCTTACTTCAAGCATGACTAACGAACAAGGGGTTTATTTTGAAATATTTTTCCCTTATCAACACCTAGACTTGAACAATGGCATTAAGTATCTAGGGTTTACACTACAGCATAACTATTATGGGAAGGCAGATTGGTGGTGGTTGGTTTCCAAAAATAAGAAAATAATTTCCCTCCAGTGCAATTAGTGGTTTCCAAAAGGGGGAATATTGGTCCTAGTGAATTCAATCCTAGAGGCCATACCTATTTATTGGCACACCCTTATGCATGTTCCAAAATGTGTACTGGATAAAATTTGGAAGTTATGTTATAATTTCCTTTGGCAAGGAAGTAGTGAATTTAAAGGATCACATTGGATTAAGTGGCAGGCGTTGGATGGTTCTAAGGCTTTGCAGGGGTGGGTATTAAAGAACATTCATATTTTTGGCCATTCTTTCGTTGAAAAATATTTATATAATGCACTTACATTGGATAATATTCGGAGTAGGATCTTAATTCAGAATTATATATCCCCTAATTCTTTGATTAAATGGATTAGGAAAGAGCACATATCAATTTAAAATGTGTCTATCCAATGGAAGGATTTGTCTATATATTTTCCTTTCATAGGCTCTCATCTGGACTGACATGTGAGTGATGAAACACAAGTGATAATCAGGGTAGATGCAATAATGGGTTGTAATAGCGATACATTCCTTCGAGGAGACTTGGTCCAACATTTAATAGAGATTGGGAGAACGACCCTCAGTTCAATAAATAAGCCTATGTAAAAAAACTATGTGGAAACACATTTAGTTGAGCTTAGCTAATCTAGGACTAGATGGCGAGATTGTGAGGCATTAGGAAATTTTTTTAGGTGAACTTCACATGTCTCACATCAGACTTTGTGAAAATTATGATGAACTTATTTTGGGATTTAATAAACAAGGATGTTACTATACCACAAAGTTGGTGTATCGAGCTATATTTTTAGTGGGTGAGGTGATAGTTTAGTGGTGGTGGAAAACTATGTGGAAAGTGAAGGAACCACCTAAATAAAAAAAAATCATGGGGTTATTGCTCTCAAACAGAGTCCTGAATTGGGATCTTTTAAAAATAAGACATAAGGTTGGTCTTAGCATCTGCCCCTCGTGAAAACTCCATGAGGAATGTAACTCCCATATATTTATGCATTGTTCTTATTCTTGTTACTAAGGTTTGGAGAGAGGTTGAAGTATTTATTGGGTTTGACTCATTGTGGCATGGTTTGAATATTGAAGCTTGCTTTCAATCTTGGTTTTCAAGGAAGGAATTGGATTATCTATGAGTCATGCCCTTTATGGTTTTGTGGGGAATTTAGCTCACTAGGAATGCCTCTTTGTTTGAGGGAATTAATCTTCCAACCTTCAAAGTCGCATCTCAATTGATGGGGTTACTTCCTTTTAACAAGGAGATTCCCAAGAAAAAATTAACCATAGGGTTAGGTGAATTTCAAGTTGATAAATATGTTCCTTGGGGACATTTTGATGGTTCTTGGTAAGGTCAAAACATGGTTGTTGGGCTTGGATTTACATTTTTTCTTTATAACTCTCATTACTTTGTTTTCAAAGAAAATCTTGGTAGTAGGACCAACAACATTGGAGAATTAGTGGCACTTTTCTATATGATAAAATTTTCCTTCGACGGGGATATGAGAACTCTCCAAGTATTCAATGATTCCTTATTGGTTTTAACTAGATGAGTGAACAAGTATAGATCCAGAACATAAGATTACTTGTGATAGCAGAGAAACTAAAACATATCACTATAACATTCCAAGATATCATGGTCATGCATATATACAGATAAAAGAATCAAGTTGTTGACAAACTCTCCAAATAAGTCTTGGATATAATCGAAAATCACTTTGTCCGTTTTGAATTACATAATGTTCATTATGTTATTATAATGCAGTTTAATATAGATGCATTTTAATGTTGTCTATTATGATCTAGTATGTAATAGGTTATAACTTAGTTCTGGATGTTTTTGAATCTACTTAGATTTTGCACATGATAGATGTCGACAATATTCCCATGTCGACAAGAAACATCACCCTAACTAGAAACATCCAGAGAAAAAAAATCAACAATACAGATTTTCCTCTCCTTAGCTTCATCCAACCACGTGAAAAAGGAGGAATCTTTAGCCATGTGATGAGTGCATCTAGAGTCGACTACCCATTTTTTCTATGTAGAATGAGACAACAAGTCCTGAGAGGTTCTGACTTAGAAGGTGAAATTATCAACGAGTCGGCGTAAATCTGACACGTCTCCTTCAAGGAGTTTAACCTTCTCCTCTAAGTCATCTTGCTTCTTATAGAAAAAGTTCTCCACATTTCCAGTATTTCCGCAGTATTGACATGTTTTCTTCTTTAGACTTCATTGTGGTGCATATTCCTGTCTCTGAGGTTTTTGGTCGCAGTATGAAGGTTTCTATGTAGAGGAATAAAACCGTACTCTATCCATGGGATCCATATTTCCCTTTCCCTTGAGCAAGTGGGTCTGGTGTTTACCACCAAGATTTCCTTATTCAAGTTGTATGTTCTGATCAGTAATCAAAAGATCATAGAAAGCTTCAAAGGTGTAATCCTTACCATATTCCTTGTGTGCTTTCCAGTTGGTGCATAAATTCAATGCGAACACGTCAAATGGTGTTCTCAAGTTCATCAGGATTAGTTCGATGATTTTTCCATCCTTTTTCTGATAGTTCTTTCCACATTCACCCAATTTCAACTGGAGTTCTTTGACACGTGCCAAATAGTCCTCTATTCTATAAAAAGAATGAGGATCAAGAGAGATAAAATCTTTCTCCAATTGCATGATGTGTCTCTCATCGACTCAATCAAACAATGACTTCAACTTCTTCCAGACTTGATGAGGGAAGTCGATTCCATTGAGGTGACATTGAATATCCCATGAGATGTAGGTTGCGATGAATCATATATTCTCATCCCTCTTTCCATCAACAACGAACTTCGCTTGATTGTCTATTGGATTTGGAATCGAAACCTTCATATACTACCACAGTCCTTTTCTCTTCAGTAGGGTTTCCATATTTGGTTCTCATATTGCATAATTTGATCAATTCAAATTGATAGGATCAATATTCAAAGCCATCTTCGATATCTAGACAAAAACTAGTATGTTTCAATAAGTTCCAATCAACAAACCAGTGACCTAGAGTCAATAACACAATATATCTAACTCAGCAAGGTTTGCATATAATAGGTCAAGGTTTTAAACCATTGGCTCTCATACCATGTTGGGTAATAGGGTGGAACATGACATGAAACATAAAATATAGTATTGTATATAATCGAAGAGGAACAAACAAATTCAAAGATAAAGGGTGGTGTCTAAAGTCATAGATACAACACTTAAGCAAGGTGCATT
Organism: Picea sitchensis; assembly: GCA_010110895.2. Classification (NCBI taxonomy): domain Eukaryota; kingdom Viridiplantae; phylum Streptophyta; class Pinopsida; order Pinales; family Pinaceae; genus Picea; species Picea sitchensis. The sequence continues at coordinate 9,052 of SNQJ01S0018698.1, forward strand.
GTGATCAAAAAATCACAATGCATATTGGATCTCGATCGCTTAATCACCATGATGAAAATGACCCAAAGGGTTTTCTTTCTATAACCTCAATATCTAATTGATTTCCATAGAATATGGAATATCTTATCCACATGTAACTATCAGTTGTTAAGTTGACTCCACCAAATATACTCTATCAAGTTAGCTCGACAAGGATGCTCAACCTTACCACCTACACATCCAACTTGTATTCGATTTTTGGGTTGGTTGATCCATCACCCGACTATCTTTGACAATTGGTCGTCTGTCTGATCGATAGGCACATCGACTACTCGACCGACTAGTGTAGTGTGTTGGTCGATCGCCTGACCGACTGTATCCAAATGTGGGTCGACCTCTTGTTCAACTGAACCCATGAGATGTGTGATGAACCATGAATGCTTGATGTTCCAACAATTCACACTGAAATAAACTCCTACCATTGTATTGGTGTCTGCACTATTTGATGTGTCACTTAATGAAAGCTTCCCAAAGAATCTTAGACACCTTGTCTTTGTGAATCCCCACTTGAATTAATGTGTTATGGGCATTGTCGATTCTTTTCAGTAAGGGAATTGGAATTGCATTTAGTTTACATAGTTCATGTTTTTTAATCCCAAACTCACCATAATGTCATTTTCTTTATTATATTTTCCTCCAACACTCGTCATAATATCATTTCCTTTGTTATCTTTGCCTGCACTCTTGGCTCTGTAAAAAACCAAACAATTAGTCATAGGTTATGGATGTAAATTGTAATGGCATTAGGAGATTATTAGTAATATTAATTACATATGAGTTCTTGAATGTCAATTTTGAAGAGTAAACAATAGACAATGACAAACCCAAGTAAATCAGCTCATATCTTGTTTTTCATGTTCACATATTCCATCTCACTAATAGTATCAAACATGCTAATTCATAGTTATTTTATTGCATTCATAATGCTATGTGTTTTCCCATTAAAATTCATGACATGGTTATAGATTTGGTATCTAATATGACTATTACTTTATCACACTTGTAGGCCTCTCAACCACTTAGTATGTAATTCATGGCATCCCTACGAATACAATAGATAATGGGAACAAAACACATGACTAATAATTGAATGAAAATCTCTCAACAACCCACTAAACTTATACAAGCTTGGTCAAGCTCATCATAAAGATAATGCATAGTTTTTCTTTGTTTTTGTTTAATCATTATGTTTTGGTTAAGTACTCTATTGAGCTTGTTGAAATTTTCTAACTTGTATTTCTTGATTAAGTTTAGATATGAACTTGCACAAAATGAACCTTGTCAACATTACAAAACCTAAAATTGGGATTAACACAATGAGAATTGTGATTATATTCATTCAATCTGTAACATCATCAAATTCTCACTCATTTGTTCTCGAAAATGATCATTCCTCTTTTCCCAATTCCATGCATCTTTATCTATCACACTTTTTCACTTTCTTATTCTAGTTTCTAGCAAGATTGACATTAGTGTGATGATACTTTGTGTAACATCCCTACTATAATCCCCAGTTTAATTAATGTTTATGTAGATGTAATGTGTGGCTACAGCCAATGTGATGTAATATGTGAATTGAATTTATATGTTTTAATAATAAAATGTGATGTAAGTTTCTAAGGGGACATGGAAAGAGATGGGGGCTCAATTAATCCACAACAGAGGGGAGGGTCTAAGAGAATGCCTAAGAGGGGGTCCAAGGAGGAATTGCCATGTATGTTAATTCAACCCATTTCCCTAAATTTTCTATTGGTATATGAACCCTCTAATTTATGATTGAGTGTTCCCAAATCCAACCATTAAATACATGTAAGAGGGTGGGTGTGTGTTGGCATAGGGGCAGACCCAGGGTTCAATGCTACAACAATGCACCAACAAAACCCTAACTACCGGCCCTTTCGGCAACACCTGCGAAGCAGATGAAGTCTCACCCGAGGTAGAGGCATGGGTGGTTGCAGGAATCAGGTGTCTACAACCTTAGCTGGGACACAGATCTGTGATTACAATACTTAATAGATCACTTAGAATCATCAGTTTGTTACTATTTAACCAATATCTACTTCGCAGATAAAACAGAGCATCAAAACATTCACCCAGATCTAATGTATTTAAGCACTTAGCATAAAGGAATAGATCAGATCTAACATATTCAAGCACTAAGCACATTCACCTATGTCAGATCTAGCATCCAGAGTCATCATCAGCACAAAGCACAAACAGATCTATCTATATATATCAAAACACTTAGCAAGTAAAGACATAAACACATGAGAACATCACACAGAGAAGAATAACACAGTATTTATGTGGTTCACCCCCACCCTGGGGCTACGTCCACCAACTCTTCTTCTTTATTAGCTTCAATCATTCATCTACATACACAGATCCACAAAAACCTTACTCCGCATAGGACAAGAGATCTGCGTGCACCTCACCAGATCCTCCTTCCCCGAGCTAGGTCTAGCACAAAGCCTTTCACAGTATGTTACAACCACTTGCACTTAGCTCTACAAGTTTCTCAGAATATGCACAGAGCATCTACAAATCATACTTTCACTTAGCACTTAGCTTATCGGCCTCTTACTTATGTCACCTAGCTACTTATTTATACTATACAAAAAATAGGCCTAAACATGGGTAAACCCATGGGCCGACATCCCATACCCGTTACATATTCCCAAATCCCAAAAAGGACCCAAAAAGGGGTCAAGATCCCGTGATCTCTGCTTCATCTTGCGCTCTGTCTTCGACAGGCTTTTGAAGTCCCAAAATAGGTCAAACTTGACCAAGGATCTCCAAAAACTTGGTCAAGGGCCAACAGGCCCCCAACACTCACCTGTGACTCATCCCGAGTAACTCTAGTCTGACTAGCTCTGCTTCGAATGCCTTGTGCTTGGCTCAAGCTGCTTCGACTTGTTTCTATGCTACGGCCTCTTGTTCAGCGAACTCTTAGATGACTGCATCGTTGATAGGTCCCTCTAGACGTTGTTCAACTGTAGTGACAACCAGCTCTAGCTCTGCTCCTTGGCTTTCTACCTATGTAAAAAATTGATAGGCCTTGTCTTGTACGACTTGGAGCCTTTGAGTTACTTCCATAACTCTGCTCTAGATAGTATGGATTTTTTTGTGTGCATTTCATTGCTCTTGGGAGCGCTTCATTCTTTCCACAGCTGATAGGGACTTCAATTGTGCCTGTATCTTTTCGTCTTGATACTTAGCCTCTTGGAGTTGTGACTCCAGTGCCTTCAGTTTTGGGTTCTCTGTGAGTTGTTCATAGATCTAGGCACTGCGATCAGTGAGTTGCTTACATTCCAGGGTAAGAGCCTTTAGCCTTTCGACTGCACTCTAGGCGGTTGCTTCTCTTTGGTCTCTTACATCTTGTGGGGTCTCAGGTACAGTGCGTAGCTCCAAATATGCTATGCGTTGTTGTAGCTGTTGGATGGATTCTGCGATCTAGTTCACCTGTTGTGTAACTCGGTCATCTACCTTGATTTCTCAGACTGTCACAGAGCAAAGTGCTCTGTTGACCACTTGTTTTACTTTGAGTTGCTCCGTGAGCAATTGTTCCTTTTCTTGTTGTAGTTGTGCTTTTTCTTCATCAAACTTCACTTGGAGAGAAATATTTTCCTATTCTGCAACACTGCGTTGCTCTATGAGTACTCCTTGTACTTGTGTCAAAGCCTGGGTGGTTTTCTCTGTTTCTTCCTATTCTCGTCGAAGGTGAGCTTCGACTATATCAGCTAGGTGGTGGAGTTGAGCTAGCTCATCTCCCAATTATAGTTCTCCTGGTGCAGTGAAGACTGCGCTACTGGACTGTAGGGTCTCTTGTACCCCTCGGAGTTCAGTCTCAATTCGATCATACATATCCTCTTTCTTTGCTTCTTATTTCTCTGTTATTTCCAGTGAAGCATCTTGCATGGCTGCTGTGAAGAAGTCAAAGTCATTGGAGGTGAGGACGGTCTGCATCTTGGTCATGGTGGCCTTCTATTTCTTCCAGGAGGAAGGTTTCAGAGGCAAACCTTTCCTCTTTTTCAGGAGATCAACCTCATCTCCTTGCTTCTATCCAACTTCTTTGTCATCTAAATATTCGCCATCACTTCCTTTCTCTGGTTATATGGAAGCATTCTTCACGGATGCATTGTCTAATTCTTGAACCCCTTCGGTCTTCTTTGTCCTGCTAGGTCTGGGTGTATCCTGCGTTGTTTCTGGGTTGTTGATGTCATATATCTCCACTGGGTCTACTAGAATAAGGAGGTTCGTCGACCAGTCCTTTGTGATCTCCTCCAAGTCCTCCTCCATCAGCTTATAGTAGGATTGAAGTTGTTTTTTGTGTTCATTGGTGCGTGTTGTGATGTAAATAAATTGTCGATCTGCGTTGAACTTCATCAAAGGCCTGAACCAATGCAAAGTGTTCGGAGTCATGCGAGGCTCAGACTGTATGGCTATTTTCAGGTGATTGTAGTAGGTATGAAAAACAACATTTGACTTCCATTGTTTATTCATATCGCTTGAATACCACAGTGTATTGAACTTCGCGGATAGTGGTTCAAATGGCTCGATGTACGGAAAGGTCGTACCTTCCAGCATCTCCCAGGCAATAAAATCTATAATGATCAAGAGCCAGCTGAAATGAAATTCATATCCTTGATCCTGTGCTTCTCTGCAGTCGAGTTCCAACTGGTTCACCAGGTACTTCACCCATTTCATCTGAAGGCATTTCACGCACTTCCCTCTGAGGTCAACTACAAAACCGGTGACTTGGGTAGGGCAGTTCTTTCGTACTAACTTTCCTGCAATCAACTTATAGGTGAGGTGCATTGCACCACTCTGGATAGAAGCTACCTTGTAGCCTCACGTTCCCTTCTCGACATCGCCGTAAGTGTCCTTGATCTTCTGTGCTAGAGCGCAATCCATGGATTTTCTTGGGTAAAACTCCTGTGGATTAGGTCCTTGAATACTCAAGCTCGTGATATGATTGATCAGAGTTGGATCAACTATTATACGGTGGTTTAGCCAAAAATAGCCGCCATGGTAACAAGACATCAGTAGCTTGAAACATGCATTCACCTCCTGGTGTCTTCCGAAGTGGGGAATCTTCATGACGTTCAACAGGGTGGACTGCATGAGGTTCATAGTCCACGACTGGGGGATTATCTTAGAATTATTCCCCTTATTTCTGGTCAAGTACTTATGTGGGGTGAGCATGTTATAGACTTTATGATCTCCGAGGTTGAAGTTGCTAAACTTCAACGCTGCAATCTTATCTTGGTCTGCTCGAACTACGCGTATCCCCTTCGGGAGGTACACCATAACCAAGGTGTATTCGAAATCTCTAGGCACATTGTCTCGATTTACTGCACCGCTCAGAGGTGGTATATAGGTGGGTAATATGGTCGGGATCAATTTGGCATTCGCTATATCATGCCTATGCTTGGTTCGCTTTTCATCTGATGGTCGGGATGGTCTGGCTCCGTGAGTAGTGGACAGAGAGGCTGGTAGTCCTCTCGTCGACGATTCTTGTACACATGTAGACATCGACATGACTCTTTCAGTCACGAGGTCGATCAAAACTTCTTCAACATCTTTCTCTACAGTGCTCAACTCGTCTGACATACACGCTTGCAGTTAACAATCTTGGGTTCGGGGAGTAACTTATATACTGCAATAAAATAGACAACAATAGTGAGATGATCACTGTATAACATCAACTTAGTCTGTGGGCTCAAAATATCGGTTGGAAAAAGTGTTCTCGGTGCATGGCGCAACGAGATAAATAGGTAACTCGGAAATGGGTCGCTGGCAATGGGTATGAAGCCTTCATTAACTTTGTTCTAACCGTTGCAGTGCGGTCCCAATAGTCGGATGGTGAGTTGTTTGTCCATAAATGTCTTTCTACCCATTCAGAGCATTGGTCTAATGGTTATAATGTCCCCAACGACTATATTGTTTCGCCATGACGAAGTGCCATGTTTTGTTGTTTTGATATCCTAGCGAAGCTCCAATTTTGCAAATTTTCCTTTTACGAGGTTCCCTCTAGAACCATCTACAACTTGTCAATATTATATCTCTTCTTACTTAGCTTTATATCCTTCTTCCTAGTGAGCTTCGTCTCGGTATGCCTTTTTCCGTTCTGATTCTTATCTTCTTTGGGCATAGTTACTTCGCGTTGTTGAGATTCTTTCCTAAGATTTGAGGGTGATTCTTGTTCTTTATCTGGAATAGGTACTTCAATATTTTGTGGGTCTTCTAGTGTTGTAGCAACTTCAACATCCGGGTCTCTGGTGTTAAATAGCTTCGATCTGTTCTTTTTTTCTTCAATCAAGTGTGCGATCCTTCTAGTCATGAATTCTTTTAACTCTTGCTTATGTTGTTCTAAAACTTCTTCTTCTTCTTGCCTTCTGGCCTGATCTCTTTCAATCCAAGGTTTTCCTAGTAGCATGGTAAATGGGGTACTATTCTCAATAAATTTAATAATCTCAAAATCTTCCTCTGTCGAAGTTCCATTGGCATTCATAGCTATCCATGTGAGCTTTCCACATAGGTTTATTAGCTTTCCTTTGAATAGTCATATTCCTCCTAATGAAGGAATCATAACAGGCCTCCCTATAGCTTCCCAAGTTCTCTCTGTCATGATAGTCACTCGTGTTTCCTCATCTAGAACACAGTCAATGTCGAAGTCTCCTATTCTTGCTTCAAGGCATTATTTTTCTTTGAAGATCTCTGATAACCTTACATGCTGGTCGTCATTCAGGGTTTCTTTCATATGTAGCAATACTTTTTCTGATTCTTTCGGGGTTCTTCCATAATCTTAGTTTTTGGATCTTCCCTAAGGTTTTCTTGGTTCATGTTCATTTCTTCAAGCTTAGCAATCATTCTAGGACAATTCAATACTTCATGGTCCATAGCTTTGCAACAAAGACAACTGGGTCTTCTCCTAGGGCATTCCTTAGCGAGATGTACTAGTTTTCTGTAGCTGTAATAGAGGGTTAATCCTCTCTTTATTTTAAATGATCCCCAACCTTTCCTGTAGTGCGTGCTAGGATCATGGTAGCTAACTTGCAAACATTTCTTTCTAGGATCCTGCATACATGTATTAGTCCAAACATTCTTTCTATGCATAGGTATAACATATTTTTCACTATTCTTATCAGATCTACTCATATCAAATCTTCTTTCATCTATTAATACCCTAGTTTTCAAGCTAATATAGAATCTATCAAACATACCTAGATTCATACCGTTGAAACATAAATTTACACTTATCTTACTTCTACATAGCACAAAGCTTTCAGATCTAGAATTTTTCAATATTATTACCTTTATCAGAGCACGGAGCTTTAAGATCTTACCTCTTTTCTTCAGATCGGACTTCTTTTCTTAGCATAGAGCTTATCAAACTAAGTAGAGTACTGTGCACTAGAGAAACATATCTATGCACAGAGCTTCCACAATTTCAGGTCGGATCTTTGCACAAAGCTTATTCTTCCTCAGTTCCCAACAATCACAGTTTTAGGTCCTGACAACGGAACCATTTGTTGGCACAGGGGCAGACCCAGGGTTCAACGCTACAACAATGCACCAACAAAACCCTAACTACCGACCCTTTCGGAAACACCTATGAAGAAGATGAAGTCTCACCTGAGGTAGAGGCAGGGGTGGTTGCAGGACTCAGGTGTCTGTAACCTTAGCTGGGACACATATTTGTGATTACAATACTTAATAAAGCACTTAGCACCATCAGTTCGTTATTATTTAACCAATATCTACTTCGCAAATAAAATAGAGCATCGCAACATTCACCCAGATCTAATGTATTTAAGAACTTAGCATAAAGGAATGGATCAGATCTAACATATTCAAGCACTAAGCACATTCACCTATGTCAGATCTAGCATCCAGAGTCATCATCAACACAAAGCACAAACAGATCTATCTATCTATATCAAAACACTTAGCAAGTAAAGACATAAACACATGAGAACATCGCACAGAGTATAATAACATAGTATTTACATGGTTCACCCCCATCCTGGGGCTACGTCCACCAACTCTTCTTCTTCATTAGCTTCAATCAGTCATCTACATGCACAGAGACACAAAACCCTACTCTGCATAGGACAGGAGATCTGTGCGCACCTCGCCGGATCCTCCTTCCCCAACCTAGGTCTAGCACAAAGCCTTTCACAGTCTGTTACAACCACTTGCACTAAGCTCTACAAGTTTCTCACAATATGCACAGAGCATCTACAATCATACTTGCACTTAGCACTTAGCTTATCGGCCTCTTACTTATGCCACCTAGCTACTTATTTATACTTTACAAAAATAGGCCTAAACATGGGTAAACACATGGGCCGAAATCCCATCCCCGTTACATATTCCCAAATCCCAAAAAGGACCCAAAAAGGGGTTGAGATTCCGCGATCTCTGCTTCATCTTGCACTATGTCTTTGACAGGCTGTCGAAGTCCCAAAATAGGTCAAACTTGACCAAGGATCTCCCAAAACTTGGTGAAGGGTCAACAGTGTGAGAAGTCACATCCCATAGTTATTGGGCACATGGGAGCTCAATACAATCATCTTGGGGAAGTGTGTGATTCAATAAAGGAAATCCAAAAGGAGGAAATTTGTATCGGTTGGGACAACAATTTTATACAGGGAATGTTTTTGCATGACGAGAAAGTAGAGAGAAAGAAAGAGAGCTTGGAGATGGAAAAACCATGGCGGACAAATTCTAGAGCCTGTTGGAGCGTATATAGAGTGCTTTGGAGATAAATATTGAAGATCCAGGTTTTCAAGCCTGAAGAATGAACTCATTTCTGAGTTTCACTATAACAACAAGTGTTTTTTGTTGTTTTTTGGTAGTTTTCTTGGAAGCAAATTCCCTTGAGTTCCCAGTTAAGATATTCTCAGTTACCTGTTCCAGAAAGACCCTAATAAATGAATGGGATTCCCAATGGGAATAATATCAATGAAGGGATACATTCCTTCGGTTAAGCAGGTCGATAGGAAGAGAACTGATGGAAAATCAGGAGAGTTGTAGGAGAATACCAATGGGTTGTGAGTGGATAGTAAGAGATTTCCCTCTTTTGTGGATTGTTGGCCCCATCTCGAGGGTGACTTGTTATTGATATTTGGAACAAAAAGTACATGGTTGGGTGCAATGTACATCCCAAAGAGTTGGTTACATAACTAATTTGAAAGATAAGTGATTTATCTGTTTTTTGTCTTGTATTTATGAGTTAAATTGTTGTGCATGAACTCTATGTATTTGAGAAGAATTTATATGTTGCTATGTTCGTTTATTAGTATTTCATGTCTATTTTAGCATGTTGTAGATGCATCTAGTTTATGGTAATAGACAACAATTAAATATGTATCTAAATCGTAGTTGGAAGCTGCAAGAAATTGAATTAGTTGTAAAAAAAACAATTTTAAGAGTATTATGCACTGTAATGTGCCTTAGTGGGGTTGGGGGATGTTACATTATGTTATCCAATAGTTTGGTTCAAACACCGAGATTGTATGGGACAAGAACCAATGTGAATTGGACAAATTCATTAATGTAAATTTCGGTCTTTGCGAATTTGGGGGAAATGGTGAAAATCCATAGAAAAATCCCCAAAATTGTGAGCAAGATTTGAGTTTAAAGGACTTGAAACTGCTTAAGAGGTTCAATGGAGCTAGTCTGCAAATTTGTAGAGTTAAATTTGAACTGAAAGGTTTAAATATGAGTTTTAATGGTCACTGTAGTATTTTACAGATTTTAGTGAATTGACAGCTGAGATCATGTTTGATCGCAAGATCAACGACCGAGATTCACTTAAATAAATTTAAAAATTCATAAGGTTTCAAACATTTGAAAGGTTGAGTAAATCAATGGCTAAGATTCATTTTTGAGGTTGGGAAATGGATCAGATCAATGGTCTAGATTAGTTTCATAGGTTGGAATAAGGAAGTCTATCAATGGTCAAGATATTCTTGGCTTAAATATCGATGAATTAGATTCATCAGGGATTTTGGTCGAAAAATTCTAAGTGTGAAAATTTTCCAAGAAAAATCAATGACGGTCGATGGTCAGGTCGACGGAAATGGAAAAGAGTTTGGTTTGGCCAAAATACATTTTTGACAATTGATGGTCTATGGTAAGGAACAGAGTTAGACAAAGTTGGTATATCAATGGCCGAGATCATTTTTCAATGAGATATCAATGGTCCAAATTCATCGAGAGTTTAGACGAAATTTTTTCCAAGTGTTGGAGTTGGCTCGGAAATCGTCGACGGTTGGGTCAGCTGGATTCGACAAAGTTTTTCGGTTTTCAATGGAAATCACCAATGGTCGATGGGTTGATAGGTTGATGTTCAGGTGTCAGCTGATTCAGCGAAGTGTTGAAGTTAAACCAAGAGAAATTGTCGATGGTCGGTAATCGGTCGAATTGACGAGATGTTTGGGTCATCCAAGAGAAATGGTTGATGGTCGATGAAGGAAAGAGGGTGATAATGTGTCATGCCACATCATCATCCACGTGTCATGAAACATCATCATCCACGTGGCATGCCACATCATCCAATTTGACACCTCAAGATGGTTTGTCATGCCACATTAGCATCCACGTGTCATGCCACATCAACAGTTTCCACATTAGCCTAGATGTCGCTGATGGTCGACGGTCGGGTCAGCTGAACTAGAGAAGTGTTTCATTAGACAGGGGGGATAACTAATGGTTTATGGGTCGATAGTCAGGCGTTGATAAAATTGGTGAGGAGTTTCATTCAGCAATGAAAATCGTCGACAACCAACGGTCGATGGTCAGGTCGGTCGATTTAGCATTATGTTGTGAGTCAATTGTCAAGGAAATGGTTCGATGACTAACAATCAAGTTGGTGGGTTGGGAAAACTGGTGTGTACACCTAAAGGAGAATTCCAATTATCGATAGTCAATAGATTTAGAGAAATGGATCATATTTTACTCGATCCGGGGTCGACAGATTAGATTTAAAGGGTTTTTATAGTAGTAAAATAATCAATTTTATATGAAATTTTCTGAATTTTTCATATTTTTGAAGATCATTAACTTGTGAGGTGTTTTTGAGGCCCTAAAAAATGTTTTAGCCAATCAAAACCCATGAAAATATAGGGTATAAAGGTGCACTTTGTCTCTGCAAATCAAATAAAATAACATGGAGAGAGTTATCCAATGAGCTAATATGGGTGCAAAACAGAGCTCATATGAGAAAGTTATAGCCAAAACAGTAAGGGTAAAATTTTGGCACCACATTACTTCCAGAGGGCATAACTGCTTGCTCAGAAGTCCATTTGGGGCACAAGAGAAATCTATGGAAATCCTATGACCCATAGAAGACATCCATGGAGCGAGATTTAGGATTTGGATATGTAAAAAAAAGCAGGAAGAATAATAATCCACTTGTAGCATATATGGATAAATTGGGTAAACAACCTAAACTTCTTCGGACCATAAATTTTAGCTTAGAAATAGGATTTGAGAAAATAGTATTTGGAAAGGTATTGAGGAGTATAAGGTACCTATCAACCCATAATTTTGAATTGGGCATTAAAATTTCTTAGAAATTAATAAAGAGATTTTTGTAGCAATAAATGAGTAGAAAACTGTAGCATGTGGATGTTGTAACTTTTCGCTCAGAACTCAGATTGAAGCATGGGTATAGCTGTTGGAAACTTGTTTCAGAGAGGAATACATTTAAGGAATCATATTTTGATTTGGTGCATTTTTTCCTTCATAAGTTGGGATAAATATTAACCTATATTCTAATTGATGAAGTGTTTTATGTTATGCATGTTCTAACAATAATTATTACATGCACATTTCTTGTGGAATTAGAGGTAGAGGAAAGAAACTTTGGTTATTGTATGAGGAATGGAGTTATGGATAATTCTCATGGATATTGCAGCCATGAGGAAGAGATCATATTTCTTCATGTCAGCATGGGTAATGCTGAGATAGAGTCAAATGGAAGAAGGGACAAGCATGAGCCTATCATAATGAGAAGCCTGCGTAGGGATGTGCAGAGATATAGAGTTGATAATGAAAGGATTATGAAGGCTCGGGAAGATATAATTCAAAGCTTAAACATGTTTCATAAGAAAGTTAACAAGGACTCTGGAACTAAGAAAGAAACTAGTGCTATACAAGTGAAAGCATCCAGATCCCATAGCAAAAGGGATGATCATGAAAATAATAGGCAGTCAAGAAGCATGAGATGGCACCATCATTATTGTTAATCATGTTATCCCCTAGTCTAGGGATAACTAATGAGATCATGTATCAAGACTCATGGGTCATATACATGGAGTACCGAGATTCGGATGACTTAAGCATGGCCCCGGAGGGCCCCTCTTTGCTTCAGTGCAGTACAATTATCAACAACAACAGTATCCAACCCACCAGCCTGGTCCTGAAGTAGCAGTAATTCTTGCTCCATGAGGTAATGAGTATGGGTATCATGGTATGTATCACTCTGATTTTTGAAGCACTTGAATATGTTACATTGAATTCTTCTTCATTTCATGATGTTTGCTTGGAAATTATGCTCTTTGCCTCCATCATACCAGGAAGGTTGACATGGTTCCCTAGTAAGTTGTTCTCCCTTTAGGATGGGTTTCCACTGGGTGGTTCTGTGAAAGGTCATCGTTTTTCCCCTCCATACTTACCACTTTCCGTATTTATCCCTTTCATATCCCATGACTTTGTTTGGGCATTAGGGATTGGTTGCACTAGGAAGGGTTGTACCTTACCTCAAGGGAAGAAGGGGATAAAGGCACAAAGGGTAAAAGTAGCTGGCAAGAGTTAAGATCCAATATTGAAACCTTTGATATGCTTCGCCCAGGGATCCTCGATAAAGTAGTGAAAAATTTCTCAGTAAGAAAAGAGGACCCTTAAGATAAATAAACACTCAAGGTACTAGTTGATGGATAAGAGGTCTCATCACGAGCCGACCTATTATGACCATGGTCATGTAGTGGTATGACACTACCACCTATCTGGTCACCAAACTAGGGTAGTGGCTCTTGATGGTATAGCCACAGGAAAGGGGGTCTCATCACCGACCAACCTTCTCATCTCCGTGAAGTGTTTTTGGATAACACCGTCACCTCTGGTCATCGAGCAAGGTTAGTGGCCCCTAACTAGTTCCCTTGAAGCACAAAAGAAAAAGATCAAAAGCAATAAAGCTAAGAGTAAAAGGCAATGAATGGGATAGGAAACAATATCATTTATGACAAGTTGCAGCTCACCCTCTACAAAGGCACCCATAGGTAAGATTTACATTTCCATGTTATCATGTGCATCCTATGCCCAAACTCTTACCCCATACCACCTCATACACTTACATGATCTGGACTAGATCCCACCTAGGAAACACCCCACAATTAAGAGAGGTTAGCCCATTAGGACGCCCTGAGACCTTCTCCAAACCTAACTTGTCAAATTTCATAATGTATTTGAGCATTTGTCTGGGTTAAAGGGGTGTTTGATGCACATGTTTGGATAATTTAATTATTGGATGTGATTTACATGCTATGATCCCTTTGACTTATGAACCCCTGGAGGGCATACGTTTTGTTATTGAAGGACTTTGCCCGATGGAGAGGTACACATGAGGGAATGATTAGCCCAGAACTTCATGGGGGCTTATATCCCACAAATGGATGTTGTAACCCCAGCCAGGGGTAAGAAGACATTGAATATTTTCACTAGTAAGAAAGAAGGACGTTGCCTTTGGAGGCACCCTGGAAGACCTAGACCCAAGGGGATATTTCTCTTCCACATGTGTGTTGGCCATTGAAGGCCCAAGACATCACCATCATGACCCTGGACGTCATACAGATCTAGGGTTTTCATTTTGGAGGCATTTACGAGCCCAGTGGCACGTGTGGGATTCATCTGGGGCCTTTGGAGACCAAGCTCCCTACATTTTTGGCTCAACGTCACCCTAGAATGGCATGATGTCACCCTTGGAGGTGTATTTAGATGTTATTAATTTTATTTATCTCAAATTTGAATTTATTTGTAAATTGGCCAGTTCGGCCTTATTTTGACCTAAAATTAATTAAGGGTCAAAGTTTTGTATAAGTAAACATAAAGTACTTTCATTTTAAACATAACAACTCCTCACACAAGAGGAGAGGTCTAAAATTTGCACCCTAGTAAGGGCTATTGGCTGAAATTGTGAAGTGCACTCTTGTATAAGGCTGATTTTTGCAAGTTGGATCAATCTTGGAAGCTTTTATGGTGATCGTGCATGGTATTTTCATGATTATTCTTGGTGTAAGTAGGTAACATGTGCATTTTTTGTCATCTATTGAATGGTTTATGTATGGTTTTATTTTCTCATACAATATTATGAAATTGCATGGTATATTTAATGCTTGAAGTAAGGAACTTAAATTGCTACTTTCCTACTTTCTATTTGCCAAGATTTTCATTGAATTGATCTAGTGACTAGTGAAACCCTAGATCCCTAATTTTCTAGCACTCTAAGGTTTTGACCTAGTTATCTTTGCCTACGTTTGTATCCCATAAGAAGCCCAAGGAGAGCAAGGTGTTAGGGCCTAGAATTTCCTAAACCCTAGTATCTTGTTTCTTGAGGAAAATTGTTAAGCCCTAATATTGGCTCATTACCCCTTAATTGGGGAATATTAAATTAGTAATTTTATTTTATTTATGTCACCTTTATTCCGTTAGTTGTAATTATACCTCCTAGTCTCCTATATACCAAGGAGACATTTTCATTTGGAATCATCTTGTACTTGAATATTTATGTGGGGTAAAAGGAGGTTGCCCCCTTGAAGAGGCTTATTATCTGAAATTATCTCTTTTTCAAGGCGTTGAGTACTTATTTTGAGGTTTTTATATGCTATATTGATATTTGGTTCTTAGCATATGGAATCAGAGCTCAAGGTCTTGGGGTTTTGTTGCTACATATGAGACACCTTGGAATTTTCACTATAACTTTTTTTCTACAACGTTTCAAAAGGACTCGCTTGGAGGATATTTAGTAGATGGATCAAGGTACGTTGGGTTAAAGTTTCAGCTCTCGAGGCCTTATACTTTCGGAGATACAGTCTGTGCAAGATAGGGTTCTAGAATCATCCTGAACTGAGTCATTGCGGAATTTTCTCTATAAAAACATTTATGTAACGTTTCAGACCCTGAAACCTAGAGGATATTCATAGAAATTAGTAAGTTATCTTTGGAAAAAATTTCAGCTTCTGGGTCATCTTAAATTTGTATATACACCCTATGGAAGATAGGGTATCAGACTAGTCTTATTGACTAATCTCAAGAAGGTGTTCCCAGTAAAACAATCATAACTTCTTTCTAGAGTATCCAAATTGAGTGGGACTAGTTTCATTGGATAGTGGACAGTTTGTAGTATTTCTGGTACAAGTTTCAGAATTTTATATCCATTATTTTGTGTGGGGCACGCTATACAAGTGAGATCTCCTGGAAAGGCCAAAAATCAGCAAGTTGTGGGGAATTTACCGTAAATTCCACTTGGCACATCCAATTTTGATCAGAACTGTGGCATTGCAGAGAAGAAATATCAAAGAACTACAAACAAACAAACAAAAAAAATCATACCCAAAAGGGATGAAACTTGGGAGATACAACAAAATAAATATTGTCTAGCATAACCACCTCAAAATCAAGGTTCAAAAGTGATACTTGGCCAACATGCCACCCAAAAAGGGAACTTCTACACCAAATAAGCCTCCAGACAATCCTACTTGGACTCTTGATGAAGGTGA
>SNQJ01S0018698.1:40983-69443 GCA_010110895.2 Picea sitchensis
TAAAGAGGCGATGTGAAAAGCTCATGTCTTGACCACACCAGACTTCACAAAAACCTTTATTTTGGAATGTGATGCCTCGGGAAATGGCATTGGTGTTTTTCTAACGCAAGAAGGAAGGCCCCTTGCTTTTGAAAGTCGACCACTCAAGGGAAAGGACTTACACAAACCCATTTATGAGAATGAAATGATGGTAATAATACACGCATTGAAGGAATGGCGTCCTTACCTAATAGGTAGGCACTTCAAGGTAAAAACAGATCTTGATAGTCATAAATACTTCTTAGAACAAAGACTATCTTCAAAAGAACAACAAAAATGGGTGACCAAGATGTTGGGTTATGATTTTGAAATCATATACAAAAAAGGGAAGCAAAATTTTGTGGCAAAGCCACTCTCAAGAACGGATGAATATGTTGAGGCCTTTCTCTTTGTTATCTCAATCATCCAACCCGATTGGATAATATAAGTGAGAGATGAATGGAAGAATGATGAAAAAGTGTGGACTCTCATTCAAAGGTTGCAGCAGGATTCCATTGCATCAGATACATTTACATGGAAAAATGATTCACTATGGTACAAAGATCACTTATATTTATGTAAGAAATTCCAACTCAAACAAAAGGTACTCTTCGAATTGCACACCTCTCTGGTAGGAGGGCACTCGGGATTTTTGAAAACCTACCATAGGGTCAAGAAGAAATGTTTTTTGGATGGCCTTAAAACTGATTTTCAAAGGTTTGTGGCAGAATGTTTGGTTTTCCAACAAAATAAGGTGGAAGCAATTAAGACCCCAGGTATTTTACAACCATTAGCCATCCCAAGTCAGCATTGGAAGGAGGTTTCCATGGATTTCATCATAGGGTTACCGAAGTCTTAAGGAAAGAGTGTCATCATGGTGATTTTTGATATACTTACCAAGTATGCACACTTTTGTGCACTCTCTCATCCTTTCAAAGCTAGTACAGTTGCCACCGCATTCATGGAGACAATGAAAAAGCGACATGGAAGCCCAAATATTATTGTAAGTGACAAAGATCCCATCTTCACTGGACATTTTTGGACAGAATTATTTTCTTGTTTGGGTACTCAATTGGCTCATAGGTCATCTTGTCATCAACAATTTGATGGACAAACCGAGATAGTGAACAAATTTCTGGAAGGCTACCTTCGTTTCTTGATATCTGATAAACAAACACAATGGTTCAAGTGGTTACCCTTGGCAGAATGGTGGTATAACACTTCCTTTCATACTACAACAAAAATGACACCATTTATGACACTCTATGGATATAACCCACCTTCCACCACTTCTTCTCTAAAATATTACATCGAGCATCAACAACAAGTTCTCAGACTCTTAAAGAACAACCTGGCCATGGCACATCATTGTATGAAACAACAAGTAGATCAACATCATAGTGAAAGAAGTTTTGAAGTAGGGGATTAGGTATTTTTAATACTACAACCATACAAACAGATGTCCCTCAAGAAAGCTAAGAAGGATAATAAATTATCACCCAAGTACTATGGCCCCTATAAGGTGTTTCAAAACATTGGTACTATGGCATACAAATTGGAGTTGCATGCATCTTCGCGAGTACACCCAATTTTCCATGTTTTGTTCTTAAAGAAGGTTATAGGTGACAAGATCCAATTCAAACTATATTTCTAGAACTTGACGAGGAAGGAAAAATCATATTGGAGCCTGCAGCTATCATTGACACAATAATTTTGCCAGCTAAGGAATAGATCCATTTCAAAGTATATGATTAAGTGGAGGAAACTACCTATTGAAGATTCCACTTGGGAAGATGAATCTTTTATACATAAGCATCCAGAATTACTCAAGCGTTGCTGACAATACTTGTCTGAAAGGGAGGGGCATGTTAATCCCTAAATAGTGGCACATTGCCCCTTAATTAGGGAATATTACATTAGTATTGTTATTTTATTTATGTCGGCTTGGGTCCATTAGTTGTAATTGCACCTCCTAGTCTCCTATATATACCAAGGATACCTTTTCATTTTGAATCGTCTTGTATTTGTAAATTTCTATGGTGTATAAGGAGGTTTCCCCCTCGAAGAGGCTTATTATCTAAAAATATCTCTTTGTCAAGGCGTTGAATACTTATTCTAAGGTTTTTTATGCTATTTTGATATTTGGTTCTTAACAATTCTCCAAAGCAGTCCACTAGAATAACTCAGCAAGTTCAGGGCCAGGGAGTAGCCCAAGTGTGTCTCCTAATAGGAGGAAAATAAGAAGGCATGAGGCATACATCTTGCAAGGTGAGCTCAAGAATATCAAGACACAAGGTTTCAATGGTGACCTAGAATTGCAACCTACCACTTGCAAGGAAAGACAACCATGTGGTGGGTTCAACATAAGCAAGACAAGCACCTTGATGAGAAGAGGATCTCATGGAGGAATTTCAAAGGATACCTCTAAGAGAAATATTTGTCCAAGCATTATTATGAAAGAAACATGAAAGAGTTCTTTGAACTAAAATTAGGAACCATGAGAATGGAGGAATATGAGAAAAGTTTCTTTGAGTTGTTGAAGTATGTTGACTTGATCAAGGATGAGAAAGTAAAAATACAAAGGTTTCTAAGTGGGTTACTCTCTTTCTATAGTGACAAGATACAATATCATAACCACAAGACCTTGGAGGAAACAATAAGGAGAGAGACATATTTATGAGGAGAGCAGAAGAAGGTTGGTTTTCCAAAAAGCGTGAAATGGTAGAATGAAGGGTAAAAAAGATCAAAGGCAAAAAGGTTTTGAGCCACCCTTTTTCAAGAATAGCACCCAATCAAATCAGCAAGGAAAATCAACCCAAAATTAGCACAAGACTGCATATTCATTTGGGAAAAGGGAAAGGAAGCATCTTGTGTAATGTTGGGGTGTGAGGGAAATCACTTATATAGGTACCCCCCTTACAAAGGAGAAAGAATGAGAAATTTCCATAACATTCAAGAGGATGAAACTATGGAAGACATGGGATAAAGCATGCCAAGGATTTATGCAGCCTTGGGATAAAACATGCCAAGGATTCATAAAAGGATTCTCAAAGATTGTAATTTCAATCACTTCTTTGCAAAGAAGAGAGTGAAATTTGAATGGACTTCCAGGTGTGAAGAGATATTTTAGAAACTGAAAGACATCTTGACAAGTGTGTCAATATTGAATATTGTGGATACAGATGAATCTTTTGTTGTGTGCATTGATGCATGTAAGCAAGGGATCAATGGATTCCTTAGTCAAAAATATCATGTGGTATGCTATGAGTCTAGAAAATTAAAAGAGCATGAGAAGAATTATGCTACCCATGATCTAGAGTTATAAACAATGGTACATGCATTAAAAATGTGGAGACATTACCTCATGGGTAAGAAATGTGAGCTAAGAACAGACCACTATGGTCTAAAGCATTTGTTTGGACAACCAACATTAAATGTCATACAAACTAGATGGCTTGAATTTCTAAGTGAATATGACTTTGAGATTAAGCATATCAAAGGAAAGGAAAATCAAGCAGTTGATGCATTCAACAGGAGAGCTCATGAAGTGTATATTACAGCCATCATCATGTACAAGAATGATCTAAAAGATCAAATAATTCCAACAACAAATTTAGATCAGAATTATCTAAAAGTAAAAGAAACATTACAACAAGGAAATTTTCAGCAGAAATTTAATTCTTATGAGTTGAAAGAAGATGGGATTCTCATGTACAAAGGCAAGGTATATGTGTCGAATTCCAACAAGATGAAAAATGCAGTGCTGAGGGAAATCCATAATGTGCCATATGTTGGACATCCAGGATATCAAAAGACAATTACAGTTGTAAGAATCTAATACTTTTGGTCGGGAATGAAGAAATAAGTGGTTAATTGCATAACCAGATGTCTAGAATACCAGAAAGTGAAGATTTAGCATAGGCATCCAGTGGAGTTATTGTAGCCATTATTTATTCTGAAATGGAAGTGGGAAGTAGTTATGGTTGATTTTATTACAAAGTTTCCCAGAACAGTCAAGCAACATGATTCCATCATGGTGGTGGTGGATAAATTGACTAAGGCAGTGCATTTCATTCTAGTGAAAAAAACACACAAGGCAACAAATATTGTAGAAATTTACATGAAAAAAATTGCCAGACTACATGGAGTGCCTAAGGAAATAGTTTCAGATAAAGATCCAAAGTTCACATCCAATTTTTGGAAGGGTTTGTTCAAGGTATTTGGGATGAATTTAAATATTAGTACAGTGTATCATCCAGAGTCAGATGGGAAAATAGGGAGGACCAACAGAATCATTGAAGACATGCTCATAATGTATGTGATGGATCAACCATAAAAGTGGGAATATTATATTCATTTGGTTGAATTTTCCTACCATAATGGGTATCAAGCATCATTGAAAATGAGTCAAGTTAAAGCATTGTATGGTACAAAGTGTAACACGCCAATGATTTGGGATAATCCAGTAGACAAAGAAGTTGTTTGGACAGACTTGTTAAAGGAAATGGAAGAGAAAATGGAAAAGATCAAGAAGAATTTAAAAGCCTCCCAAGATAGGAAGAAAATTTATATAGAAAAGAATAGAGTGTTTAGATATTTCAAAGTGGGCGAACATATGTTCTTAAAAGTGAAAGAAAGGAGAAGTTTGTTAAAACTAGGGAGTTTCCCATAGTTGGCAGCAAGATATTGTGGACCTTTTGAAATATTAGAAAAGACAGGACTAGTTGCATGCATGCTATCATTGCCTACATCCATGAGAGTGCATAATGTATTTCATGTGTCATTATTAAAGAAATATGTGTCTGACCCTAACCACATAATAGATTGGAATGTGATCCAGGTGGAGCACGAAGGGGATTTCCAAGTGGAACCAATACACATCCTAGACCAAAAAGTCAAAGTACTTAGGAACAAAATCATAAGGCTGGTAAAGGTTCAATGGGTCTGTTATGGTCCTGAAGATGCTACATGGGAGCATGAAAAAAACATGTGGGAAGAATACCTATAATTGTTTGTCAAATTTGATGAAAACAGAAATCAAGACTCCATTTTAACAGCTAGAATTTTGAAACCACATCTCAGAGTCCTAGCCAACTTCATTGGGGACCCTGATAAAATAATGGTTCATTCCTTGGGTTAATACTAATAAACAAATGGTACATTCCTTGGATTATCCGGGATAAACAAATGGTGCAATCCTTGGGTCGGCAAGTTGAGAGGAATAAGAGATTATGATTGGAACTATTGTTGGAGTTGTTATATTGCATAATTATATTTCTTTAAGCATTGTGATGTAAATTTGGGTGTGTATATATATATCGGCATAGTGTGCACCAAGGAAGACGCACAATTGTAGGGGAGGGGGAATGTAACATCCCCATTATAATCCTCAGTTTAATTAATGCTTATTAAGATATAATGTGTGGCTACATCCAAAGTAATGTAATATGTGAATTGTGTTTCTATGTTTTAATAATAAAATGTGATGCAGTTGCTAAGGGGACATGGACAAATATGGGGGTTGAATTAATCCACAAGAGAGGGGGTCCAATGGGGAATTACCATGTATTTTAATTACACCCATTTTCATAAATTTTCTATTGGTATATGAACCCTCTAATTTATGATTGGGTGTTCCCAAATCCAATCATTGAATACATGTAAGAGGGTGGGTGTGAGAAGTCACATACAAAATTTATTGGGCACATGGGGACTAAGTAAAATCGGCTTGGGGAAGTGTGTGAGTCAAGAAAGGAAAGCCAAAGTGAGGAAATTTGTATGGGTTGGGACATCAATTTTAGACATGGAATGTTTTTGCATGAGGGGCAAGTAGAGAGAAAGAAAGAGAGCTTGGAGTTGGAACAACCATGGAGAGAGAATTCTAGAGCCTACTAGAGCGTATTTGGAGCATTTTGGAGCTGAAGATTGGAGAGCCAAGTTGTCAGGACTGAAGAGTGAACTCATGTGTGAGTTTCACTATAAAAACAAGTGTTTGTTGTTGTTTGTTGGTAGTTTTCCTGGTAGCAAGTACCCTTGAGTTCCCGGCTGAGAGACTCATGGTTACTTGTGTCATAAAAAACCCTGATAAACGAATGGGATGCTTGAGAAATTGAGATCAGTGAAGGGGTACATTCCTTGGTTTGGGTAGGTCGAGAGGAAGAGATTTGATGGAAAATCGAGAGAGCTATAGGACAATATCAGTGGGTTGTGATTTTTTTGAGCTGTGAGTGGACAGTAAGAGACCACCCTCTTTTGTGGATTGCTAGCCCCATCTCGAGGGTGAATTTTTGTTGATATTTGGAACAACAATTCTATGGTTGGGTAAACGTCTATCCCAAGCAGTTGGTTGCACAGCTAATTCGAAATATAAGTGTTTTATTTGCTTTCTTTCTTGTGTTTATGAGTTAAATTGATGTGCATGAACTATGTGTATTTGAGAAGAATTTATATGCTGCTATGTTGGTTTATTAGTTGCATTTCATGTATATTTTAGCATGTTATATATGCATCTAATTTATGGTAATAGACAACAGTTAAATATGTATGTAAATCGTAGTTGGAAGCTACGGGAAATTGAATTAGTTGTAAAAAAAATTATTTTAAGAGTATTACACACTTTAATGTGCCTTAGTTGGGCTAGGGGATGTTACACTTTGCAAATATTTTGAGAATTCCCTGCAACTCTCTTTTCCCTTGATTAATCCCAAGCCCATGATCAAGGAGACATATCTATTGTAGCATTCATGCTTGGAATAACATTTTTGAAGTTGGTTGGGATTTTTAAGAAAGATAGGGAGAAGGTAACATAATGTTTACTATTATCAAACTTATGCATTAGGGATTATGCACTAACATCCAACTCTTTCATGCATTTTTGCATGGTTTGAGAAATAAAGTGAACAATCAATATCCTAATTAAAAACAACATACTTGGTGGTCGTGATGAGTAATTTCCTCTAGTTTCATGTTTCTATGGATCTTGGGAGTCTCCAAATCATAATCAAATTAACTTAAATAATAAGCAATGGATGCAATCATGCTAGATTGTCATGTTCCTAGAGGCCTATAATGCAAGTATGGTATCTTCATTGATTTTATAGTATTTTGATAGAAATATCACCCTTCAACAAAGGCCTCAAGATCTACTACAATTTCGTCTTTTCTAATGAGATCTAGAATGAACATGACTTCCATGGTTATGCATGTTTAGGGTATGATCAAAATATAAATATAAGACACATTATTCATGCATCATATGGATACATAGATTACATCCTCTCTTATATGGGTGTTCACAAAAATCTTTGATTTTGTGATTATGTCTAAAATTTTATATTGTCATTTTTAACACTTTGAAATTCCTCCAAAAAAAGTGTGGCTCAATGGTTATGAATTTTTATTATTATTAATGTATATATAACCCATCAAAATGATAAATTTTAAATCACAGAGTATACTTATTATTTTATTTTTTTACAATAACAACTAATTTGAATTAAGGGCCAACAAACTAGATGTCAGGGGCTTTACAACTTAAGGAAACCATTAAGACTAACAATTGGAGTTCTTGGTTCAGCATTTTCAGGCGAGCCAGAATTCCAATGTAAAGGGGCCTAGGTGACCAGGGTCTTAAAGTTGTTTCTTCTAGAGGCAGACTTAGCTTCTTTTTCCCTCCTCGTTTTCCTTCTCTTGTGTTGACTTCTTTTTGGCCCATTCTTCAGACAATTTATCTATTTTGGTTTCAATATTGCTTAGGCGCTTCCAAAAATCACCATGCACATTTGCTACATCCTTGAATTGGGCATCTGAATCGGATGTGACCTCCTCACGTAGGTTTTTGAGATCATGGATGAAGTTTGTATTTGTGTTCTCCAACGAAGTCATTATTTTGCATTCTTCTTGCTTTCTCTTTGACCACATCCTTCAACTTGATGAGCTCCATTTGCATTTCTCCCAATATTTCTTCCAATGAAGGTCGGGGCTTGGAGCTGGAGGCCATTAATGAAAACTGCAAAATCTTTACCTTCTCAGCCCTCAGATTGTGCCCCCTGCTT
This sequence comes from Picea sitchensis, assembly GCA_010110895.2. Lineage (NCBI taxonomy): Eukaryota > Viridiplantae > Streptophyta > Pinopsida > Pinales > Pinaceae > Picea > Picea sitchensis. The sequence goes on from SNQJ01S0018698.1 coordinate 49,056, forward strand.
GGACTCATTTGGGTGCTTTTGCTTCTCTTGATGGCTCGGCCGCTGAAATATCCTCTTCGCGCCTAGGCTTCATGTGAGACTATGCCCATCGGTATGGCCTCCCCTTCCTTTCCTGAAATGTCTCACCCGCAGAAATAGCATCTGCGCACCAAAGTTTCACATTCTTCTCTTCCATTCGGTATGGCCTCCACCTTCAGTCCTGAAACTGGCCGGATGAAGAGCTGACTAAGGCTTGTCGTTGGCATTTGAAAATCACACATGAATACAAGCAAACGACGAATCTGCCTGCAGCTGAATGAGTGCATTCCTGTCAACCGACCAACGTCCAATCGTGGCATCTGAGTGAGTTATTAGTTCCTTTTGGAGACTCTTCTTCTAGGGAATGGGTGCAAACAATTTTGCGGCATTCACTAATAGCTTGGCCTTTCCCATGGTCACTCATTTGTTTGCTTCGGAGTTAGCTTGAGCATTTATCCCTCACAATATGTGGTAGAACTGGATCTCATGGAAAGTATGTAGCAGCAGGGTTAGTTTCCTGAGTATTTGTCTAAGTTTGAGGTTGTTTGGCCTCTGTCTCACCTTCAACGCTTGAATGATTACTCTGGAGTCTTCGAAGACCACTAGTTTTTGGATGCTTTTGGAAGCGGCTAGTCTCAAGCCCTGCCAGAGCGTGAGTGCCTCCGCCATGTTGTTGGGTTCAATGCCTAGCCCCCAAAAGTAGGTGACCTCCAACATGCCCAAAGCGTCGAGGAGGATCCCTCCCCCTCCGGCTGCTCCAGGGTTCCCTTTCGATGCTCTGGCGAATGAAAAATTGTGCATTCCTAGAGCGAACCTCCACTTGATGAAGTCTTGTTCTCCCATCCTAACTTCCTAGCTTGCTAGCAAGGCTAAGTTGGTGGCTAATCATTGATGGAGGTTTGGGACAATCTCTTTTAGCCATTGTTCTTCTTCTGATTCCAAGATGTATGTGTTTCAAAGATTGGTCTAGGATTTTAGAGCCTCACTCAGTAGTGCTTTGGTTTTCAATGCCACTTGGACTGGATTGCAGATTTTCTCATTGAAGAGCCTGTTGTTCCTTTCCAGCCAAATTTTCCACATTACAAACTTGGGAAGCCACATCCAGCTTTCTTTGAGTAAATTTTTTTTTCTCGTGGAGAATGGGGAGCAGTTCGCCCAAGTTCTTAGCAGATCTGAATTCGAGGAGGGCAACGTTAATTTGTCAGGACCCATCATTACTACATTCTCCCAGACCTCTTTTGCATAGGGGTAGATGAGTAGCAGGTGGCCAATAGTTTACTCTTCAGAAATGCAGAGCCAACATCTTGAGGGGCCTTGTCAGCTTCTTCATCTTAATTTTTCTCTTGTTAGGATGCTTTTGTGTGCCATTGTCCAAGTGAACATGTCGATTTTGGGGATCGACTTGTGGGACCAAATAGTCTTCCACAGCATTGGGTCAGGGGGAACGTGGGGGATTGCTTGAAGATATTTGTAACCTATGACTACAGAGTAAGTTCTGGTGGTTATGCCCCAACCTATTTTATCCTTGGCTGAGGCTTTCAGGGGGGATTTCCCTTGCAGCTTCTCCAACAGAATTTTTTGGCTTCTATTTCATGCATTTATGGATAGTTCCCCAGGTCCCATTATTTCCAGTTCCATGCCTCGTCTTCTTCCCATTTAGATATGTCCCATAGCGTGTGGTGGTTGGAGGAGTGAATCCATGCTTTTATATTGGGAAAGCCTCCCTAGTGGTCTAACGGTGGCTCCCCTAGTATTGAGTCCTCCCAGATCCTTATGCAGTTACCACTTCCAGGGATCCATGTGAGCTTGGAATTGAAGTGGTCTAAGGACCTAAGGCAGAGGGTGAGGATTGGCGAACCTTTGAGGACCTTTGGCGGGTGTTCCAAGCATCTAATGCATTTCCCCAGGAAGTATTTTTTCCAAAGGACATCCTTTCTCCAGGAGGATTTGTTGGAGACTAAATTCCACATAATTTTTTCCCCCATCGCTAGATTTTGGGTAGCGACATCTCTAATTTGGAGGCCTCCTTCTAGGATCGACTTTTTTTATTTTTTCCCAGCTTACTAGGTGGAGTTTTCTCTCAGATTACTTTTCGCATTCCCACAGAAATATTCTCAGGAGGGTATATATCTTGTTGACGATGGTTTTCGGTGCAAGAAGTATTGAATTTTGGTATATTGGGAGACTTGTCAGGATGGATTTCAGCGGGACCACTTTCCCTGCCAGATTTAACCAAGTTTCCCCCCAGGCTTGAATGTGGGTCTTCATTTTGTCCAGGAGTGAAATCCAATGAACCAGATTGGGAGTGGCTTTGAAAATTGGGATCCCAAGGTATTTGAAACAGTCCCACGTAGTTGATCCTTCCATTCCTAAAACCCTGGTGATTTCCAACATCTCTCTTGGTGAGCAATTCCAGTCGTATACTTTACACTTTTGACAATTAGTTTTGTTGCCTGAGACTTCTTTTTAATGATCTAGCTCATGCTTGAAGTTTCTAGTTTTTAGGACACTAGCTCCACCAAGGAGGAGGGTGTCGTCTGCAAACTGTGCGTGGTTGATGTCTTTGACTATTGTCACCATTCTGAGGTCGGGAAGGGATCGAGTCTGCTTATGGTGTTCTAGCTGGAAGCTTAGAACTGAAGCTTGGATGGCATATATAAGTGGGGACAGGGGGCAGCCTTGTCTCAGTCCCCTGGAGGCTTGGAAGTAATGTGTTGATCGTCCATTCACCAATGGGGAGATCCATGGAACGGTTATGCAAGCTTTGATCCAGTTTATAAATTTTTCCCATATTTCTCATTACTTGGAAGAGGAAATCATATCTTATTCTATCGAAAGCATTGGCTAAGTCTAGCTTAATGATCATACCTTTATATTTATGTTGGTTTTTGGAGTGTATTGCTTCTTGGATTAGCACTATGTTGTCGAGGATTTGGCACCCTTTGATGAAGCCTCCTTGGTTTTCTGAAATGATGCATAGCAGGATTTCTTTGAGCCTGGTCGCGATGATTTTTTTGACCAGTTTGTAGCTAGTGTTGTAGAGGGATATTGGGAGGAATCTACTGAAGTTGCTCGCCCCTTTTTCTTTCATTATCAACACTAAAAATGTTGAGTTTGTGCTTCCTTCTATTTTGAGGCAATTTTGTGATTTCCAGACCATTCTTAGCAGATATTTTTTGATGGTTGGCCAGCATGATTTGTAGAAGCGGGCTGTAAATCCGTCAGGCCCAGGGGCCTTATCGGCTTCCATATTATCCGGTGATTTCTTGAGCTCTTGAAGCTTTATGGGGGCCATTAGCCTTAGGTTTTCCTCATCCTTCATTTGATGGCGAACTAGTGACAATAGATAGGAGGTGGGGTCTACGGGAGTTTCATTGGGGGTTGAGTAAAGATCTTTGTAGAAATCGTGAGTAGCCTGTTTTATACCTTCAAAGTTGTTAATCTCTTGCCCCTAGGAGTGGATTTATTTAACCATTTTAAACTTCTTCTGAACTTCTGCATGCTTTTGGAAGTAGCTCGTGTTCTTGTCTCTGGCTTTAAGCCAGAGACTTCTGGATTTTTGGCGCCAATATTCTTCCTCATCTCTGCATGCATGATGGAGCACTTTTTGAAGATCGACTTCTTGGATTAGCCGCTCTTGGGAGAGAGATTCCTATTCTAGGCTTATTTGGAGGCTCTCGAGTGCTTCTTCAACCCCTTTTCTCTTGGAATATGGAGAAATGAGGGTTCTGGACCACCCTTTTAAATCTTTCTTGAGAATACATAGTTTTTCTTCCCAAACATAGAACGGGGAGCCTTGGACCTGAGAACTCCAGGCGTTGGCAACGGGATCCTGAAATCCCTCTTGATGGATCCAGAGTGGGCTGAACCGGAAGGGGATGGGGCCGAGGTTAGCATCAGAGAAGAGTTCCAGGAGGATCGACTTGTGGTCTGAAGTGTAGTTGGGGAGAATTTTGGAAGAGGTCACTAAACCGAGTGTGAGGAAAGAGGATTGGATAAGGAATTTGTCAATACGTGCAACAATGTGCCTCGGGCCCATTCTTGTTTTTGTCCAGGTGTACTTACCTCTGGCTGGCTTGATGTCTTCCAAGTCCCAATCCATGATGAGGTCTTCCACCCATTCTCTGCCTAGGTATATGACCGGAGATCCCCCTTTTTTCTCCGAAGAAGCGAGTATAATGTTGAGATCGCCTGCTATTATTATATTCTCAGGGTTTCACTGGTTCAAGAAGGACTTTAAGGAGTTCTAGCAAATCCATTTCTCAGAAAAGCTGCACTGGAACGTAAATATTGAAGAGTATAATGAGTTGGCCTAATTCTTTGTGGAGGAGTTTAGTGTAGATCCAGTGGGGACTTCCATCTTCTTCCATCAGATCTAGTTTTGAGCTGTCCCAAAAGGTATCGATTCCCCCTGAAGCTCCTCCGGCGCTGACTTATTTCCCTTGGCCTTTTTTCCAAAAACATTTACTTGCTTGGAGGATATCGGGTTCCTCTAGTTTCGTCTCCTAGATTAGAAGGATTTCAGGCATCGTCATACGAATGATATCTTCTAGGGCTTCTTATTTTAATTTTTTTCCTAGACCTCTGCAATTCTAGGAGACATACTTCATTATCTACTCGGTCGAGGGGCATTGGCTCCCTTTAGAGCCCATCCTTGCTTTCTGGTGTTGCACTTGTTTACCATTCCTTTGAGGGTTTTTTGGGACCCTTACAGGACATCCAAGTAAGTTTTCTCTTCTCTTTCTTTTTTCTTGGATTTCCTTCCTCTGGTGGATTTTTTCGGTGTGATTTGGGAGCTACTTGTGCCTAATTCTTCTTCATCTGAATATTCTTCAAATTCTGAGGCTAGGCTGATGTGTTCCTTGTCCTTGTCTTTTTCTTTGACTGATACTTTAGGGGCTTCTAGATCGGCAGTTGCCTCTCTTTTCCCTTTCTCCTTTGGATCGATTGTCTGCTCTTCATGGGCCTCATATCTGTTGCATGTGACCATGTTTACTATCTGAGTTTCTAGGGCTTCGTTGGTGGCTTGAGGGATTGGGGCAGGGCCTGCATTCCTCATCTCTTTCATCTTTGGATTTGCTTTTCTTTTCTTGGGTTGTTGCCATCCTTCTCCATCTGCCTTGTCTGTCAATTGGGCCTTTGGGCAGTTCCTTTGGAAATGGCCATATTCATGGCAGCTCCTGCATTTGAATGGTAACTGTTCGTAATCCAGTTTTTTATAATGTTGCCATGCCCCCACCTTTAGCTTGACGGATTCTGGAAGTCCTGCTTCTAGGTCCACTTCTATGCAGATCCTCGTGAAAGAGTAATGGGATTTGGTATCTGCTTTGTCTATGAACCATCCCAGTCCATTTTCGATTTTTTGTAGAGATTGGTAGTTCCAGCAGTGGACTGGTAAGTTTGGAAACCAGAACCTCCTTTGGGACATCGACTAAGGGGTCGAAAGTGGGTGCCCATATGTTAAGATATAGGCCTTGCGTCCCCATGAAATACGACCTGCTTCTAAAGATGAGATCGTGATCTTCTTTTGAGATAAATTCGAAAATGAAAAAACCTTTTCCAACCTGGTAACACGTTTACGCTGCTCTAAATAAGCGATCTCCAGTTTCTTTGGATCCAATCATTTGTGGTTTTTGCTGAGGGCCAAAGCCCCATAAATTGGCCAACCAATCCGTGCTCTGCAAGAGCTAGAGCTATTTTGATGGGTTGATCTTTCTGGATTGAGTTTATCTTTTTAATGAATTTTGGGATTGAAGGCGGGGCAACTGACTTCCCTTGCAAGGCGATTAATCTTCTAAAGGCCTCCTCTGCGGTAAGATATGGGGGGGGGAGTCAGATCCCCGCTCCCTGGCACTCCCATGACGACCTCCTGCACATTTGAACCCTGACGCAATCGCTTTCTCGGCCTGCATGAAAAATGCACTCCTCTCTGGTATTATAATTTTTATCAACTATGTAAGTATACTTATTATTTCTTTTTATTAAAATTTCAATTTATCTATCTAGTTGTTTGTTAAATTTTTACATTTTAAATAATTGGAAGGGAAATGTTTTATATAGAATTTTTTTTGAATTGTGTACTATTTTACTCTTGTCAATCAAAGTACGACTACTTTTTCAACTTTTCATCATGGAAGGGTTGAATGAATATATACCCTTCAACTTGAAATTAAGACTAGCGCTTCAAATTTGATCATTGTTGCCAATGTCATATTTTATAACAAAAAATGTTCTCAAGTTTCGCAATGTGCCACAAACAAGTTCTTCACATTGGTTGTAACCGACCCAATTTATCCTATACCCATTGGGATGGTGGGGCACTTGGAAATTTTCTCGAATTTCCACAATTTCAGCATATCATTCAACTTTGATACCATATAATTGTCCGTCCATGTCATATAATGCAATTCTACATGAAAAATGACATACAAATTCATGTTAACTCATGTAAAAATATATAAATATAAAATTCATAACTAATATTTAAGCATACAGCCATTAATCTCATATTTATGCATCATAAACAACATAAAATCACATATAACATTTACACTTATCTTTAATAATGAATTGCATTGACTAGTTGCAGACGCGGGACATTCCTCCTAACCGTAGACATTGTTCCACCTGGTCTTTCTACAATAGGCTACCCCCGAGCTTGAGCTATGAGTCCATGAGTAAAAATGAGCACTCTTTCAACCCAATTTCCCTCTAACTTCATAACATGTGCACCCACACCACCATCCCAAATCACCAACTCTCTTTCCCCCTTTAGTCTGCACAACTCAAAGAGGGGATCATCTTCTCTACAATGTAGTCCCTTAGGCTATCACACATCTTTATTGGAATCCAACATAGACTGGCCAGGAAAATATCAATGTTGGGATCTACAAGGATTCTTAATGGCAATTTTCACAATAGGATTACAATTACAATTCAGTCTTTGTCACAATATTCATTCCATTCCTCTTGTAGTTCCTTCTCCACTAGAATAATGGTAGAATGATTTTCAAAATAATCAAAATGGTAAGAATGGTAAGAATGGTTAGAATGGTCCTTTTTCCACTAATCTCTCAACTTAAATATGCATGGCTTCCTTTTTATAATTGGCACTCAAGACGCCATCTCCCACTACTTGGTAACTCGTCCCATCACTTAGGAACTTTGGTACATCACATGAAATCAAGACTTAGGCTTAGGAATATTTTATTTTATTCTTGGCTAAGCCCCCTCTCATTTCCCTCTCATGGAATCATAGCCACCCAATTTTATTCCCCCTCATATTGTAGTCGGTGATGTATTTTTTTATTAATAACTTTGATGTGCAACATTTACATTTCTTGGCCCTCAACCATATTGTTTGGATCACAACCTAAATCACATATTTACATTACATTACATTTTTGGGGATCAGAACTGGGGTGTTACATTGGTGTTCCAATATAGATATGGAGCACCATTGAGGACAATTGTTTAATAAATTGTAATTATTATTATGGCACTCCTATATGTTAATAGCACACATATGTGCATGTTGTAGTGTTGCACATCGATGCTCATGTTAGTGTTGTGTGTAAGTGTTAATTTCACCATAGGGAGCACCAAAATGCATAAATAATCAACCATGTGTGTTTCATAGATGCTTAATGTACTAAAGTTTGTCACTACATATTGCATTATCAATTAATCCTTGATCAATTTTTAAGTTCAATATTTTTATTAACTTGTTGCTACTTATTTTACCAAAATAAAAATAAAAATAAAATTATGGCTTAGTTTACTATGGTGATTTACATATTCAAATAAAACATAATAAATTAAGGCAAAGATTAAATCATAAAACATTTTTCCTGATGGGCTAGTTTGAGTGATTTAAGCTTCATGAAAGAGGTATCGAAGTCAATACCTTGGGTTGGATGCCTTTGTTACATGATTTTTAAAGAGAATATCATTTAAGGATAAGTAATATCTCTCACTGACCTTATTTGAGTCAGTGACAAACAACATGATAGACAACAATATCTTTTTCTACTAGATCTAGTGTAATTAAGCCTAATACATACAATGAGGAGGAATGGATCCTATCATTGTCCAATGGTTGTCCTTGCATAATCCCAGCCGATTTAACTCTAGAGATCCAACTCCAAATCCTAGAACCTTCTTCCTGCAAATAATAAGACAAAAAATATTGATATCAATCCTCTTCAAGCAATAGGAATATCAACAAGCACCTAGATCTAATTTGATCTACTCAATAAAGAATAGATTTTCCATTAACTTGTACATATAATTTAATACAGCGGATAATGGAGGGGAAAACCATATAGATCTACATTAAGAAATGAATAACCATTACATCAATCAATCTTTTTACCTTGATTTCCTAATTGAAGGCTCCTTCAAGATTTAAGCTCTTAATGCTCCTCCTTGGCCACTCGAGCATCCCTCTCTATTTCACTAATGTAACAACTCTCAAACTCTAGCTCTCCATCCCCTATCTCCTTGAATTGGCATCTTCTTATAGGAATTTAGAAGATATTGGAGATAGGATTCATGGCATGTGAATTAGATGGATACAAGTCATGGATAGGCTTGATGGCATGTGAACTCGGAGCAATTTCAATTCATAGATAGGGTTGATGGCATGTGAACTAAGCAATTACAATTCATTCACGAGTTCCATGCTCAATTATGAGTTTTTTCCAACCTATTATGAGATTGTTTCTCAAGTTACATGCTCCATTATGATCTTTTTCCAACTCACTATGAACTTTCATTCCAGTTATGAGTTTTTTCTCAATTATGAAATAATTCTTATTTCATAATTATGAAATTGTGAAAAAATAATTATTTTCTTGTGAAACAATTTTGAAAATTTTACTCAATTACATTATTTCAGCCACATAACATCTAATAACATCCTTTAAAAACCTATGGTGGAAAATACAAGTATAACAAATTCCCCCTAATGTATGAGGTCAAAAGAGGAACCGATGTCCAAAATACATTATGAAAATTCATGGTGACGAGTGGCATAGAGAAGGAGCTTGAATATCAAGGAATTGGTGAGTACCTGCAACTAGTCGTCAACCAAGCATAGATATATCATCCTTGAGGTATCCATACCCATGCTCGGATTATAAACAAAGCATGATCACCAAAACAATACATTGTGGATCTAAGAAATGAAATGCAAGACCATGGCCACAAAAAAGTACACGGTGGATCCATGTCATCAAAGAGATCATAGCCACGAGAAAATACAATTTAGATCTATGATACAGTATACATCGAATTACTCATACCAAGTGATATACTCCATCACAAATTGGGAGGGGTAGAATGAATCGATGATGCCCCCCAATCCCCAAGGTATTCACCCCAACCCTAATAGTATGATTCTACATCATTCGAATAGATGAGTTGATGTCGAGCATGGTAGAAACTGTCTTATTACTGGTCATTGAGGAATATTGTTAACAGATGCGAGGGGACCCATCAATGATGAAAATGGATCCCAAGGTATCCAGTGCAATCTAGCGAGTGTGAATAGATTATATGATGTTGAATTCTCATAGAATCAATCAATCAGGGGTCAATGAGATAAACCCACTTTCAATCACAAGGAAGATTTCCACTTAGGACTGCAAGCTCCAAGGTACTATTTGGTTTCTAGATTCCTCTCCTAGATAATGTGCTTAAGTTGATAGGAATAGATCCATCTAAGGAGGGATTTATTCCCATAAATTGATAGGAAACATACACTAAGAAATGATGTGAAGAGACAAAATCACCAAGTACAATTGACACAGGTATGGCTAACTTGAATGGTCAACAAGACAGCAGATGGTCGAATCAGGTTACCTCCCTTGAACATATGGCACAAAATAATGATGACCTAGCATCATTAACTCAAGAGCACCACTGATATAGTACAACAATGCATGAGGCATTGAAGCACTCTCTATAGTGACTGGAATATTAACTAGTCATAGGATTATATGACTCATATTGATGGTACGACTCCTAGGCAAGATATAACCCAACTATAAGACAATAATGCAAACATGTACCATGTTCAAGGAGACATGATTAAAGACTTCCAATTTTTAGAATATATATCAATGGTAAAAAAAAATCACTCTTTTTTCTTGAGTGTCTCCTTCATGGTTTTACAAGTGCGACAGAGAGATAAAACTATGCTCGATAGTTTCTTTTTCGTATAGTTTTACGAGTTCGAAAAAGAGGTAAAAGTTCACTCTATTGGGTGTTTTTCATGGTTTAACAAGCATGAAAAAGAGTTAAAAGTTTGCTTGGCATGTGTCTTTTTCATGGTTTAACGAGCACAAAAAAGAGTTAAAAATTAGCTTGTCATGTATCTTTTTCATGGTTTAATGATCACAAAAAAGAGTTTGAAGTTTGTTCATCATGTGTCTTTTTCATGGTTTAACAAGCACAAAAAAGAGTTAAAAGTTAGCTTGTATGGAGAGAACGAGTGGCTTAACAACATGTTTCTATGTTCCAAGCATGTGGAATTGACCTAGGAAAAATGAATGCAAATTGATACTAGAAAGTGAGGTCCACTCATAGTAGCGGTTCTCTCCATGGGTATAGGGTAAAAAAATAGAGGCAAGCTAATGCAAAAGGAAAGAGGTCAAGTGTGACTGCAATGGCGGTAAGTGAATCAAGGAAAACAAAAGCATAGAAATAGACACTGAGACATAAGCATCAAATGCCTAGGTGACCGTAAAGTAACATAAAAGTGACAAGAACCCCCTTGAGATATGGCCAGAACGTAAATGAAGAGAGAAGAATGAGGCTCAACTTCAAGTCATTGAAAGTCTAAGGAGGGCTCTCGAGCCTACAAGAAATCCCAACATGGGTATTGGATGAAAATCAAGGTGCTAACTAGGGTACCCATGAAGGTTAGGCACTACCGTACAAGTTACAATGTGCAAATAGAGAATGACTAATGTCACAACCTTAGGGGATCGAACCTAAGGATTTGGGATGGTAGAATGGACAGTTAATAATGCAAGACAGGTTGCAGATAAAAATGTATCCCTATATTCTAGTGCAAAACATGTACCTCATGGTTCAATGGATGTTACCACTAAAAAAGGCCAAACAAAATGTCATTGAGTCTTGTAAAACACATACATAAATACTAGACACGGGGTTAAAATGGATAGTGAAATCTATAAAAAAAAATGTTTTTGGATTTTCTGGACATGATATACTAGCTATCTATTTTATGTACATATGGTTCGGCTCTTACTTATGACTCCAATTGATGTGATTGGAATCCATATTTATGTACATACATGCATCGATGAATACTTAATTTTTGTGACAAATACCAATCTAACATAGACACAACTAACAATTGATGCAACCTATGTTAAGCTCTTAGCATCACCATGGGTGTGTCTATGATGAGGGCCAAGGAGATCTACCTAACAAATGAAAATAAAGCACCAAACATGATAAGAATCGAATCGAATTATCCTACACACAAAAATAAAAGGCACTCACACCACACACCTGTGTACAAGGTACTATGCATCTTGATGGTTTATGCAAAGTAGATCCCATTGCGAGGCTCCGACCAATGATCCTTATCGCCGTTGATGAACTCATGGGTTGTTGTCATCATAATGTGGCACACCATGTCGAGGCCACACCACATAAGAACAAATGTCTTCATAACAAGATACTCATTATGGGTAGTTTCTCAAGCTATGGTAGCTTCTTGATGATGCCCATCAAGACATAAATGAGGTACAAAATATTGATCTTTAGTATGATTGAGAGAAGAGAATTTGGAAACAAGTTTTGAACAAGATATATGAGGCACAAAGAGGTCAATACTAATAATTTCATTGGATGCCTCAGCAAATGCCCCCAGTCCTAGATTGAAACTAAACATGTTAACCCTCATTGGTTCCAAATCAAGATGAAGAGATGATCAATGCATCACAACTTCCTTTATCTTATTGAACAAATCCATGACTTCCAAGATGGCCTCTTCTGAAGGAAAATCGAAATCAAGGAAATCATGTGAACATAGAGAGTCAATGACCCTTATAGGTGGAGTAGGCTAGTCATACGCCATATGAGGATGGAACTTCTAACCAATGTCAAATGGTTCTGACGGGATGGTCGATGAGGCAATATCAATCGTTGTGAGTGGTATGCTAGATTCATAAGACTCTACTTCCGCAGGACTTGGTACCACCCAAGGATGAAAATATCTAAGGGATCCACTGGTAACAGAAGAGAACATATTAATAGGATCCATATTTGGGAAAGGATGTGGCAGGGGAAGGGTAAATTTACCCATCAACGAACACATTTGAGCCTGCATTGGTCCTAAGGTCAGGCATGTAGTATGTAAGTTGGTCAACATTCACGACCTTCCCTTAATGAGGAAAGCGAAGGTCCCTAAATACTAACGAGACTACCATTATCATCTCATAAAACCAAGTGCACCCAAGTAGTAGGTTGTACTCAAGAGGGGCATCAACCACTTTAACTTCCATGGAAACGGTCTTGCCACCTAACTCTATGGGAAATCCAATAATGATACCATGACTTCGAAACATGTGTTCATCGAAGGCCTTTAGCATTGTGTTATATGTACCGATATTTTGAGATTCGATAGCTTTCTAACATGAGATGGATATGATACAAGTGGAGGCTCCTTCATCAACCACCATTCAGTAGAATGTTTTCCCATATACTATTACTTGAATCTGAAAATCAATTTGGTGGGAGAGCCTATGTTGAACTTAGTTCAAATGAAAGGCAATAATACTAGACTATGAGGGGTCAACCCTACGTATGGCTAACAATAATGCCTTACGTTGCTTTAGGCATCTTTATATGATTTCGAGAGCATACATGTAACGTGGTGCTTGGGCCAAGTCTTCCACAATATTGTAGTTGTGTGTAGCTAGTGCATTAATATTACAAGTTATTCATCAAAGAACACCCTTTGGTGGGCGTAGCACTATCTCAAATTTTGGCTTCTCTATCTAGAGAGGGCCACCAAGCTAGGAAGAGGTTACTTGATCCTAATTCGTAGGACCAACCTTAGGATTTTGGTAGTTGTGAGCTTGATTTTGCAATGAAACCATCTAGTCACACATGAATACGTGATTGTTTGAGGATGACCCCTCCAACCAAGGGCTACTTGCCATGCCCCCTTACAAAGGGACAAGATTTTTAGCAGCCATTTGTTGTGGTTGGGGATGATACGAATGTGTCAAAATAGTTGGTTTTTGGGGATATTTACGTTGGGAAAAGTAGCTATAAATTTCATCCATTTTTTGGAACTGGTGAGTAGAGTGGTCATCCCCAACAATATTGCAGGGAAACCTATTTTTCTTCTTCTCCTTAGTGCCTCCACCAGGATTTTTTTGGATTTGTGAAGTCCCATGCTCATTGGGAGAATTTTTTTTCTTGTTCTTATTCTTTCTTCCAGGTCATTGAGGATTCTTCAATTGTGTGGAGTGTGTCGAATTTACCTCGAGGGTTTGAATGGGGACTTGAGAAGTTTGAGTGGTGGGCGTAGTAGTTGGTGGGTGTCATGAAATATTTATTTTACCGAATTGTCCAACTAAGTATCCCATTGAGACATTGGATACATAACCTACCACACCATCAAAATGGGGTCATGGGTTCAGCTTGTGCAGATCTTTCGACAACCTCGGAGCGTGTGGGACAATATCATATAAGGTGCCAAACTGAGATTATATCAAGTCTAAATGATGGGCACATAAAATATCATGCTCCTCGATAACAACCTTGTCATAGCTACATCGTTGGCGATGGGTGGAAAAAGTAACTTAGTGAACCAATCCATAAGAAGTTGGTCAAGAATCTGAACCTTAATGAGCCTATATCTTTGTCTCCACTCATGAATGTGATCATAAATGTGGATGGAGGTATCTTGACGCAAGGATGTCAAAAACAAAATGCTTATCTCGTACATGATTGGTAACTAAAAATGTGTTAAAAATTCCATAGCTAAGGCATTGAAGCTATTAAAGGAAGTGCCCTTAAGTTCAATATACCTTTTAGTGGCACCTCTAGTCAGGGATCTCTAAAAAAGATGCAATAGAATACTGTCATCCATCAAAGAGTTGGACAAGCACCAAAGATGGTAATTCATGATGTGCATCGAAGGGTCTTCTCGAAGTTTTACATCGAATTTGGGCATGTTGGATGGTAATTTGAGAAACATAGCTAGCCATAATGGGTTGTGGAGTATGGGGTCATTTTTCAAACGTGAAAATTCAGGCAAGTCTAAGTTCACCAAGAAAGGAAACGGTATGTTGGAAAATGGATTCTGGTAGAAGGATGTGGAATCTTGCGACCCAAATGGACCTTGAGGTCTCCCCATATTATAATTTTTGGTGGGGTATTGGTTCCCAAAATGATTATGACTCCCATGTTGACTACCTTCAGGAATGAAAGCACTCCCATAAATATTACTACCTCTAGGAACAGACGCACTCCCAAAAGGATTACTATCTCTCAACCTGTAACTTCCCCCAAGGGGAGTGCCCTCGAAAATAGAGATAAATATGAAATTGTTACTACCTCCCTATCCACAATTGCCCCTAGGAGGAGTGCCTCTAGGAACAAAGGTAAATTTGAAAGGGTTACTACCTCCTAATTGATAACTACCCCAAGGAATAGAGGTGAATCTGAAAGGGTTACGACCTCCAGGATTAGATGTGCTACTCCAAGGGATGTTGGTTCACTTAGAAACGTTACTACCTAGATTGAATAGGAGAAACCCCTGACCCACTATGGACATTCCAACAAAAAGGGAATCCAACGTTTGGCATTGCAAAGCTACCTACAAGAATACCGGAAGGATATGGGAATCCCCTCCCAATGTTAGAACCGAGGCCTTACCCCCACTGAACACAAATCAATATGTGGGCATTGCAAATGACAAGAGGGGTGTACTAACACTAGACACACTCGTGGAAGGGAACGAAGTTACTGATGGAATTCCTCATATTGATAAAGTTGATGTACTAGGCATGTATGGTGAAGGACATATGGCACTAACTGAAGGAAAGGAGAACACCACTAAAGTGCCTCTCATCACAGTAGGCGACAAGTTTATAGGTACTAACATACTCAATGATTCATTCATTCATGACATACTGTGAGGATCATTGAAAAGTGAAAATGGATTACTAAAATGTCCCCCTATCCTAAGGAGTACGGGGTCAAAAGGACCAGTCAAAGGAGGGTTAAAATTGGGTGGAGGAAATTTTTAAACCACTTTAACCTCTACTTTCCCACTCTCTTTGGAATCTTGTTCTGACTCTACAATCTCTATGTCACTTACCAACCTATGTTTAACAGGTGGTTGGTCTTCCACCTCCAAATAAATTCCTAATTTTTTACGGGACCAGCGAAGCGGTTAGTCTTCTATGGTGATTAAAGTGTGTTATGACAAGAAACAACAATAAACCTATTTTGACTTAGACACAAAACCAAAGAGAACACCCCTAGAAAATCTAGGTTATCAATAGGAAAACAAGTAGAGAAATGGGCCTTCTAAAAACCAACCTGTTGAGTCTCTGTTTTGACATGTATAATACCCTATCTTACCTTGTATCCAAGCCTTTTTGCCTATGTTATAAGCCTATACTTGACTATTTCCTCTCAAACACATACATAATAGCCTTGTTCATGGTCACAAGAGGTAATTGATGATTTAAAGCATGTTTTGTTTAACTTTCTTGAATTAATTCGATTAAAGTGTTTTATTTTATAATAATAATAATAATCTATTTTTAAGGTCACGACCAAGCCACACCAAATTGGTGTATGAGACCCCCTTGTTTGTGGGACAAGGGACACCCCTCCGCCCAGCGATTTGACTAGTAAAGTCGACGGAGGTATACATACCCTACCCCCTTCTAGATTTGAACTTATGACCTCTTAAGAGGAAACACATGTTCTTAACCATTAGGCCCACTCAGGCTATATGGCCCACTCAGGCTGTATAGTCCTAATGGTTTGACTCATGAGAATCCTATCTAGTACTTGCGCCATTCGAGTACTACCAGTCATCGTGTAATCTGGTACCAAATCCATTATGGTACCGAAGGCAGTGTTGATCTGGTACTATCTGCTCCAAATCTATTCTGATGCCAAGTCATGCGTTATTCCGGTACTGTCTTCTCCGCGCCCATTCTGGTACTCAAATTTGCGACTGTGTGTATTCCAGTACCAAAACCTTTGTTTCCAGAATGCACCAGTTGGACCAGTATGATGACGAAGATTTCGAGAAGACAATTGAACCAAAGCTTCCAAATCGGTTTTCCAGATTACGAGAAACTCCATCACTCATACACTTTGTGTCATGAGGATGGAGTCGATCCCTGAAGATTCGATGTAAACACCAATTGTAATATCTTTAAAACGGTTTAATGCTTGTCCATAGATATTGATAGTATCATCTTACCTTCTATATAAGGGGCGTTTTATAGGTGATAGTGTGTGGATAATAAGGAATGTAATTAAGTATGTTGTCAGAACCAGATAATGCATATCGTTTCTATGTATGAAGTAAAGAACTGCTGATCCAATTTACCAGTTGAATTAATGCAAAAGATCTATTATGTCAATTCCTGAGTGTGCGTGAAACGTTTTAGTCTCTTACGTTCTTAAGAGGTTCCTTGTTGGTTCGGCAAGGCCCCACCACACCAACCAAGGTAAACCTCCCTCTATATGTTTTGTGTGATTGTGTGAGTATTTTATAGTAGTGTGTGTTAATGATCTTTAATCTATTTTCAAAGCTCAGCATTGAGTTAATTGTTTCTGGAATGGTGTGAACAATCAGGTGCTAGATTGAATAGATATTTCATTCTCAAATGTTGGAGATGGCCATTTAATTATTTGAAGTGTGGGATTGATATCTTGAGTTTATGATTGCAGTAGATTTAATACATCAAGGAACCAGAAGACTTTATATCTCATCTTCATGCTCTGTAATGAAGTCTCTCAGTTATACTGAATATTCCTTGTACTGGTTTGTTTGAATTGCATGAAGCTGGAATTGATTTTGATTTCAAGAGTGGTTGGATTTGATTTCTATTTACTGTTTTTATTGCTACAGGATAAAAGCTTCTCAAGTTCATCTCTTTAATTCATGAGCATGGAATTAATATACTTGTTTCTCTAGGATAGAATCTTTTGATTGGTTGTTTTGTGTGAAGAAGTTTCATTATCAGTTTTCTCTTCTAAGTTCAAGGGTGTTTGAAGTATTTAGAAATCTTGGAAAAAGAGTTTTTATGTTATTAATTATTTCCTATATGCAACAGACTTAGGAAGGTTACCTGTTCTCGGCACATATGGTGTAACAACTCTTTTGATTACAAATCCCTAATTGACATTTAAATGAGTGTAATATATATATTGAACATATTTATACACCAACATTTTGGCGATGTTGTCGGGGAGTTGTAAACGGTAATAGGTAGCATTTTGAGTTTTGATTGGTTTGATGAAGTTTGGATTGGATTTAAGTACAATCTGAGGGCGGAGAGAAGATGGTAAGACGAGAGGTAAGAACCTGTGCATCCACTTTGGTGGGGTTGCTCCAAAGTCAGGTTGTCCTCCTACCTTTGATAATTAGGAATATGTGTTTTTATTTATTTTATTTGAAAATCTTTTATGAGTAGGTATAGGGATAATAAAGGTAGATTTATTGATCCTAAAATTTCAGAAAATCTAGAAAAGCAAACAACACGCCCCCCCCCGGCCACACTAATTCATCTAAAATTCGTGAAGGAAAAATTCTCAGAGGAGAGAGCTCAAAGGTAGCAATTGAAACAACAGCAAAGGGCACTAAATCGGAAGCCACTATTCAGATTGAAAACATAAGACAACAAGAAAGAGAGGAAGCACTGGCTACCTCATCAAAAGGAGAAGTTGGAAAAAAAACAGAGGTATTAATAGAAGAGGTTGCATATGTTGTTGGACGGGCACACAAAACCTTGGAACAGCTAGAGATACCAAATAACCCAGTGGTGGAACCATCACTCAGTGGAGCGACCTCACCACCCCCCTACAGGTTGTTTGGAGATATGGCAGAAGAAGAGGGAATTGCAGCTAATGAAACAGAGACATTTGGATTCCCCATACTAGATATCGCTAAAGACATTGCTATGAAGAACATTCCATTATCTTCACTTCCTCATTTCCGAGGTATGTCGACAGAAGACCCTGACTCATTTTTATTTGAATTTGACATATTGTGTAGGAGTTATAACTACACGGATAATGCTCAGAAATTAAAAAATTTCCCAACTACACTAAAAGATTTGGCACTAAGGTGGTTCATGAGCTTAGGAGAACACACCATTTTGTCTAGGGATGGTATGAAGGAGACATTCCTCCAGAAATACCAAATTATTGCAGACCTAGGGATGCTAGGAATGATATATTCAAAATGCAGCAATCTAAAGAAGAAAGCTTAGAAGATTACCTAGAGAGGTTCTTATACAATTACCAAAAGACTAAGCAGTTTTCCTTAGACATAGCTACAGTTAGGACTATATTTCTAAAGGGTGTGAGGGATAATTGCATTGAAGTATTAAACCTCATGAGGTCTAGGGATGTGTACCAAAATCCATTTGCAGACATAGCAGAGTATTGTAAAAGATACTCCTGCAGTCAAGCCAAAACTGGGAAAAGTATAAGGGATCCTACAAACAGAATTGCTAAACCCACATCTGGAGGTGTCACTAGGATTGAACTGGGAAATCTATTAGAAAACTTCAAAAAATATATCCTAAACACCATCATTTCCCAACTTGATACCATGAAAATTAAAAGAAAACAAGAGGAAGAAAATGGTGTGTTAGCAATTTTCTGTCATCAGTGTAGGAGGAAGCACCCTGAAAAGGAATGTGCCCTTAATATTATTGAAATCTATGGTCTTTGTATAGAGGACCATCCTACTAACAAATTCCCTTCTCTACCTAGACTCAAGGCCATATTCAAGGGAGGAGGAGAACCTGAAACATCCTACCCCCCTAGGAGACCATGGAGACAAAAAAAAACCCAACATGTTTGCATACCCAACTACACAATACCCACAACAACAATGGGTACCCCCCATGTCTTATCCTCAATGGTCGCCACAAACCCAACCTTGGCAACAAGGTTGGAGAGGACCTGTATATGGTAATGTTCCATTCCAACCAACAAATTTTCCCACCTATCCACAATACCCTTAGAATATTTCCCAGCTGCTCCCAAGATTTAAGCCTCCTGCTCTTCTTCCACCCCCACAGTTACAACAACAACTCTCACTACCCATGAATCCAAATATGCAGCAACAAATGCAATATGCACCTATTCAAAACCCTCCTCATCCTACCCCTATTCCTGCACAACCTATCCCTAACCCAAATAACAGGCCGACACAACCTGTACAAAACGTTGAAGTACAAACCTTCCCTACATATGTAATAATGCCAACTCCATTCAATGGAATTGAATTAAGATCAGGGAGGGTTGTAAACAAAACAAATCCTACTATGTTTATCCAAGAAGAACAAGTAGATAATCACACAAATCAAGAAGAACAAATAGATGTCCAAACATTTCAAAGAGAAGAACAAATGACTAATCCATTAAATGAATAAAGAGACACCCCAGTACAACAAGAAATTCCTTCTCCCAACTCCCTTGTAGCAGAAACACCTCAAAAAATAAATCCTCCTTATCCAGAAAGGTTTCTTGTAAAGAAAATTGAGGAACCTCTAGGACATAATCTAGAGACTGAACTCTAAAACATATGTGTAAAGATCCCACTACTACAGGCCATTAAGGACATACCTATCTATGCTAAAATTGTAAGGGACCTTTGCATTAAAAAGACAAGGAGGAAGAGGAAGGAGCCTCCTGTCATACAAGTGGTAGGGAAGTTATCAGAGTGTATAACAGAAATTCCATCTAAGTATAGTGATCCAGGGAACCCAGTGGTAACCATAGAAATCAATGGTGTTGCCTTACCTAACACATTGATTGATCTAGGGGAAGCAATAAATGTGATGTCAGTGAACACTATGAAAACACTGCAAATAGATCACCTAAGACCAACACAAACTTTGTTGGAGCTTGCAGACAAATCCGCCATCACCCCAGCAGGAAGTTTAGATGATATAACTGTTGGAAATACTAAAAACAACTGAGAGGGGGGGTGAATCAGTTGTTTATGAGATTAAACAATTTTATTCCTTTTAAAACCTTATTAATCTTTCTTCAAGTGATCATCAACAATACACAGTATATGGACAGTAAAAATAAAGAACATCAGTCACACAT
>SNQJ01S0018698.1:71897-87901 GCA_010110895.2 Picea sitchensis
CTGAATTTGCCAACAATAACAGTTGCATTGGCCTCTTGGGAATACCCTGTGGATTTCTTAGTAATTCATCCCAAATCCCCCAAACTAGGACATCCAGTAGTACTTAGACGACCTTGGTTGGCCACTGCTGATGCATTCATTAGTTGTCGATCTGGAGAGATGATAATTTCCAATGGCACTCAAAGTCAAAAACTTATCCTTTTTCCCCCCACCCAACCAGCCACTAAAGTTCCTCTCTGGTTGGAGAATCCCTATGGGGAGGAGGACTGCACTCAGCCCTTGTTGACACTTGAACAAGTAAAAGGAGTACAAGAGCAAATTGAAGAACAAATCTTAAGTCTGTTCTTGGCTGACTCAGCATGCATCGATTATCCTCAATCTTTCCCTAACTACACACACATCTTTAGCCATGAATTTCAAGAAATTTGGCACCCTTCCACTGCCACAGTAGCCACTATTTCACAAATAGAGGACGGAAAAGAATCAGTTTTTCAAGCTATTGAAATCAATCCTAGAAAGTCCTTATCTATCAATGCTAGCCTAGAAACAGATCAGCAATAGAAGTTAATACAAATGATTCAAGGGCAATCTGATGCTTTTGAATGGGATTACTCTGACATGAAAGGGATCCACCCAGACATATGTATGCATCATATTTACACTAACAATCAAATCAGACATGTTAGGCAGCCCCAAAGAAGAATGAATCTAGCCTTGAAAGATATAGTAAAAGAATAACTCCAAAAACTCTTACAAGCCAATTTCATTTACCTTATATCAGATAGCAAGTGGGTCTCCCCATTAGTTATTGTACTAAAGAAAAATGCGAAATGGAAGATTTGTGTGGAATTTCGAGAATTAAACAAGGCTACCTATAGAGACTACTTTCCTTTGCCTTTCATAGATCAGGTCTTAGACACTTTGTCTGGGAAGAGGTATTTTTCTTTCTTGGATGGGTTTAGTGGTTACAATCAAATCCAAATTTCACCAGAAGATCAGGATAAGACCACATTCACCTGACATTGGGGGACCTATGCCTATAGGGTTCTCCCCTTTGGGTTATGTAATGCCCTTGCTACCTTTCAAAGGGATATCTTGGCTATTTTCTCCGATTTAACCAATGATTGTGTGGAAGTCTACATGGATGAATTCATGGTATATGGGGATGATTTCCAACAGACATTGGATAATTTGGAGAAGGTACTGGTTAGGTGTAAAGAGACCAACCTTTCACTCAGTCACAAAAAATCTAGAATGCTGCTCACTGAAGGAATTGTTCTAGGTCACCACATCTCTGGTACAGGAATAAGAGTGGACCTTTCCAATATTAACATTATTTCCCAAATCAAGATCCCTAGCTCACAAAAGGAAGTCATAATTTTCTTAGGGCATGCTCGCTACTATAGGAGGTTTATTCAAAACTTTACAAACCTAGCTACCCCCCTTTTCAAACTGCTGACAAAAGATGTTGAATTTTGTTGGAATGAGCAATGCCAAATCTCCTTTGAAATCTTAAAAACACGGTCAAGTGCCCCTGTTTTGAGAGGTCCAAACTGGTCTCTTCCTTTCCATATTTGCACAGATGCCTCAGATACCGCTTTGGGAGTTGTCTTAGGACAAAGGGATGGGCAGATCCCTTATGTTATATACTTTGTTAGCAAGAATATCTCACCTGCTTAAGTAAACTATACTGTCATAGAAAAAGATTTTTTATCAATAGTACATGCCATCAACAAGTTTAGACACTATATAATAGGATACGAAGTTTTTGTGCACATTGACGACTCAGCTATCAGATTTCTAATGAACAAACCTGTTACAAATGCTAGAGTGACTAGATGGTTGATATTACTACAAGAATTCAATATCACTATCATTGATAGGCCTGGAAGAGATAATTTGGTTTCTGATTTCTTGTCTAGACTTATTCATGCAGGTGACAGTAGTCCAGTAGATGATGATTTTCCGGATGAGAATCTATTTTCCATTTCTAATTACACCCCTTGGTATGCAGACGTAGCCAACTATCTGGTAACCGAAAATCTGCCTCAAAGTATGTCATCCAGAGAAAAATAAAGAATTATCCAAATAAGTGCCAATTATGTGTGGCATGAGGATAGCCTATACCGAATTGGACATGATTTGGTAATCAGAAGATGTGTTCGGGAAGACGAAATACAGGATATCTTTAGAGCTTGCCACGATGGCCCATGTGGAGGCCATTTTGCTGACAAAAGGACAGCTTACAAGATTCTACAGTCTGGCTATTATTGGCCAACCATCTTCAAAGATGCAAATAAATATGTGGCTAGCTGCGATGATTGCCAAAGAATGGGAAAACCTACAGCAGTAGACGAAATGCCTCTCCAAGCCCAAGTAGTGATCGAACCCTTTGAAAAATGGGCCTTAGATTTCGTAGGACCTATCAATCCCATGTCCCGAAGGAAAAAATACATCTTAGTTTGCACAGACTATGTAACAAAATGGGTAGAATCCAAGGCTTTGTATTCAGCCAATGAATAATCTGTTGTAGACTTTCTCTTTGACGAAATTTTCACTAGTTTAGGGGTACCTCAGCAAATAGTCACTGACCAAGGGACACAATTCACCTCAAATTTGGTCAAGGCTCTTACTAAATAGTACAGGATCAAACACAGAAAGTCTTCACCCTATCACTCCCAAGATAATGGCCAAGTGGAATCGACCAACAAAGTGATAGAGACCATCCTCACTAAGACTCTTCAGCTGCATCATAAAGATTGGGCTGATAGGGTGCCTTAGGCCTTGTGGGCCTATAGGAAATATTGGGGGAATACAACAAGCCATACACCTTATGAGTTGGTGTATGGGAAGCAGGTACTACTGCCCATAGAATTTCAAGTAAAAACCTTCAAAATTTCCATACAATTAGGGATGGATCTAAACGAAGCTCAAAAACAAAGGCTACTACAATTAAATGAGCTTGATGAGATAAGACAGAATGCTCTACAAAGAACCACCCTGATACAAGAGCAAAGGACCAAATGGCACGACAAGTACATCAAAAAGAATTCCTTTTAGTCAGGAGATTAGGCCCTTCTATATGATAGTAGATTCAAAACTTTTAAGGGTAAATTGTCTACTATATAGTTGGGACCTTATGAGGTTGATACAGTTTATGACAATGGATCAGTAAGGATAAAGACCATTGATGAGAATTAGACTTCCTTTTTCGTAAATGGGCATCGTCTGAAGGTTTATCATAAGCCTCTGTCAAAAGAGGATTTTGTCAAAAATGTTCTTCAGAGTTCCGAAATGCAACTGGTAAGCAAGAGGGTTTCTCCTCCTATCGACCTACCACAGTAAGTTCAATTGTGTAAATTCATTTTCTGTACATAGGTGTGTCATTAGATAAAGTTTCTCTTTTATTTTTCTGATATAACTAACAAAAACAAAACAAAAGTTGGTTGTGTTCCCATGTAGATAAACGAATAAGGAGGACATTTACCAAATGGAGTCTTCTTTAAGTTTTTCAGACTCCTTAAAATTGAAAACATCGACGAGCAGGAATTGGCCTGGGCTTGAGAAAAATCCACGGGACAATATAAAGAGTTTCCTTTAAGTTTCTCGGACTCTTTAAAATTGAAAACACCGGTGAGCAAGAACTAGCTCGGGCTCGAGAAAAATCCACGGGACAGTATAAAGAGTTTCCTTTAAGTTTTTCAGACTCTATAAAATTGAAAATATCGGGGAGCATTAACTAATATGGGCTCGATAAAAATCCACAGAAAAGTAGTAGTTAGGATTATTATTGTTATTTTTGTAATAAAGAGGAAATGTCAGCAGAAGTTGTGTTCAGCTTGGCTCCAAAAGAAAAGAAGTATATAATCTCAACAACTGGTCATTCCAGAATACCCTCTTGTTACAGAGCTCTTCTTGCGTTATTCCTCTACAAACTCAGAACTCCTAAGTTTGGTATCTACATGTTTTTTCAATCGAATCTGATCACAGAACACCAATTGTTTCTACATATCATTGCCACCAGAATCTGTGTCAAAAATATCTTAAGCACCAGAAGACAATGTTCATCTCTGTGCTTATCCGGTACCAATGGTCATCACTATGCTAAATCATCTCACTTTTCTTATTCGGTACTAAACCCCATCTGGTATTGAATAAGGGACCCTGCGTTATTCCGGTACTAATTACAAACTTTACACACAAGTGATCCGGTACTTAGAAAATCGCACTCAGGTAATCTGGTACTCAGATTATCCCGTACTAATTTCACCTCTGCACACAAATGATCTAGTACTAGTAAGGCTGTGATTGGTAACTCTCATCATACTTCCAAGTTGTTGCTCAATTATTAGTGCTAGGACATACAGATTCAACATTTTTTTCATTTTATTAGAAGGAATTAGACTAAATATGCATTTAAAACATTTGGTTGCCCTCGGATCATGACATACCTCCTTTCACGAACTTTTATAAAATCCTCAACCACATTTCCGTAAGAAGAAGATGTCCTTATTCCCTGAATATTAAGAGTGCAAGGTCATTATGTCCCTTACCGAAACAAACTCATACTCCTTCTATCTATCCGGTAAATAAACCCCATAAACTTATGATTCACTACCGTACTATATGAAGTGACACAAACAACATCTCTAAGCATATCAAATAATGATCCCAGCTGATTTTACACTCACGAGTCCCAATCATAATGACCACACCCTTCCGTGAATATTATCTGACGCCAATTTTCCACGAGTTAGTAAGTCGTTAGAGGATCCAACTTGCCTCACCATATCATCATGACTATCGATGTGACCATTGTAATCTACACTTCCATTTATAAACTCTATTCTGGATGGGTCTTCCATCCAGATGAGCGTTATTTACCATTGTTGTCACATCATCTACAGACATCCTGTGTGTATTCCTTGCATATTTTTCCCCGTCCGGTACTCTATCACAGTCTACGTTTATTCAGTACTCAACCCTCAATCCTATGTCCATGCCTCATCCACCCGAGAGAATTGTTTAAGCTAGCATGGGGGTCGACAGGCATGAGCCCATATTTCAATTGTACAGGGAAAGAGCAGAATATCAGGCTTGCAGGGAAAAATATGAACAAGCAGGATGGGTGCCATTCTTGGAAAAGTTTAAAGGACATCATGAAGGAAATTATCTTTCCTTTGCACAAACATATGATGGAGAAAGTGTGCAGTTTGGAGACATGAAGCTAACAATTACAGAAGCTACGGGTCTCCTGATGGTTGGAGAAAAATACTTTAACAGAGTGATCATCGACAGGAAACTCTATCAGAAAATTTTCAAGCCAGAACATCAAGACCCCAATTGGACCAAGGGCATCCCTCGAATCTATGTCAAAGAGGAATATTGGATGATGCTCCTAAGTCTACAGAAATTCCTCACCTGCTAAGGAATTTATGCAATAACCTTCATTTATCATTTGAATCTTTTGTAACATTTCGAGGGAGGACCACAAATTGATTTTCCTCACTTCCTATGGATGAGTTTAAAGAATATTGTGAGAGGAGTGAGCTCAGTTTCTAAGAAACCTGAGACTAGATTTCATCACCATGGTTTAATAAAACTTATGGTTGTTCATGCTTTGAGGACACAAGGTGATAGTTGGAAGCAAATACTCCAACAGAATTTCGCTCAAGAAAGAATATCCAAAACTGTTGAAACACGGGAGACAGGGATACACAGTGATGGTTCAAGAAAGAGGGAAAAGGAAGACATAAGGAAGGCATCAGGAGGAAAATAAGACATTGTTATGCCCAGATCATCCCATTCCATTGAGAAATCAATGACAGAAAATTCAGTTGTTGGGGAACCTACTACATCAAGGAAGAAGAAAGCCATCCAATCCCAGAAAATAAGTCCTACCTCGATTCAAAAGGATAAAAGACAAAAGGAAGACTCTGATCTAGGAGGACGATCAGACAGCGTTCCTGAAGAAATCATTGAGGTGTCATTAGAACCAACTAGCCAAGTAGATAATACCCCTGACCTCAACATTCAAAACAAGAAAAAGTTTGCACAATCTAAAGCGCTTGGTTCAGTCCTGCGTCCTAAATATTAACTATCACAAAGTAATAAATGAAATAAGGAAGAGACGGATCAATGGGAGATTTTACATGAAGTAGCCATCAGACCCCCTCCAGCATCCGTTAAGGAATTGGGAAACATCCCTGAGGTAGTTACTCAGTCTTCCCAGAAACTGGTTGATGAATTGAAAGAAATTGTTAAGGTGACAAGCAGAAACAAAAAGAAGCTCGAAAGGGAGAAGACACAAAGAGAACAAATTCTAGAACCTATGCCTCAATATTTCAGGATAGAAATAAGGGGTGGTTATGAGAAGAAAACTCCATAATTCACAACTCAGGACCTCAAGATGAAAGTCAAAATGACACAAGAGAAACAAGTGTCCAGACCCACCACCGTTATTAAAATAAAGAAGAGGAATTTGTTTGAGGAAATTTCTACCCCTATTAGAAAATCTAAAGAGGCCCTGCTCCCCATACGAAGGACTACCAGAAGCATGGCCAAGCAGATGACAGTTCCAAATATACCTTCTCTTCAAATGGAACCCATGGATATTATGAGTTCTCCAGAGAAAGGAAGTGGTTGTGGAGCTACAGTGAGTGAAGAAGAAGGGTTGGTAACAGTAAGTGAGACAGAAGGATTGGTAACAGATACTTTGAGGGGTTTGAGGAAAGAAAAAGAAGCTCGAGAGGAGGTAACTAAGGAGGCAATCACATCTACCCCAGACAAGTCTCTAAACAAACACAAATTGATAGCAAAGATTGAGAGCCTGAAGCAAGAAGTTGAAGAATACAAAGTATTGGACAGGCATAGCAAGGCAGAGAATGCACAATTGAAAGAACAACATGTAGAGGTCTCTGCCAAACTCAACAGGGTCTTGCGATTGATCCAGTACACTAGGGTAATTAAGAAGGAATTGAGAAGTGAAGTTTCTGTTTTTAACATCCTGCAACCTGAGAAATGACAGAGAAGGATTCAATTTTGCAGAAAGTTTTTGAGGATCGGTTTTTGATGACGTTGCATGAGGGCATGCAACACCTTCAGCATGGGGGAAATGTTGAGTCTTTGTTTTGACATGTATAATACCCTATCTTACCTTGTATCCGAGCCTTTTTGCCTATGTTATAAGCCTATACTTGACTATTTCCTCTCAAACACATATCGAATAGCCTTGTTCATGGTCACAAGAGGTAATTGATGATTTAAAGCATGTTTTGTTTAACTTTCTTGAATTAATTTGATTAGAGTGTTTTATTTTGTATAGTCCTAATGGTTTGACTCATGAGCAGCCTATCCGGTACTTGCGCCATTCCAGTACTACCAGTCATCGGGAAATCCGGTACCAAATCCATTACGGTACCCAAGGCAGTTTTGATCTGGTACTATCTGCTCCAAATCTATTCTGGTACCAAGTAATGCTTTATTCCGGTATTTTCTGCTTTGTGCCCATTCCGGTACTCAGATTCGTGACTGTGTGTATTCCAGTACCAAAACCTTTGTTTCTAGAATGCACCAGTTGGACCATTATGATGATGAATATTTCAAGAACACAGTTGAACCAAAGCTTCCAAATCGGTTTTCCAGATTACGAGAAACTCCATCACTCATGCACTTTGTGTCATGAGGATGGAGTCGATCCCTGAAGATTCGATGTAAACACCAATTGTAATATCTTTAAAATTGTTTAATGCTTATCCATAGATATTGATAGTATCATCTTACCTTCTATATAAAGGACATTGTATAGGTGATAGTGTGTGGATAATAAGGAATGTAATGAAGTATGTTGTCAGAACCAGATAATACATATCATTTCTAGGTATGAAGTAAAGAACTGTTGATCCAATTTACCAGTTGAATTAATGCAAAAGATCTATTATGTCAATTCCTGAGTGTGAGTGAAACGTTTTAGTCTGTTACTTTCTTAAGAGGTTCCTTGTTGGTTCTGCAAGGGCCCACCGCCCCAACCAAGGTAAACCTCCCTCTATATGTTTTGTGTGATTGTGTGAGTATTTTACAGTAGTGTGCGTTAATTATCTTTAATCTATTTTCAGAGTTCAGCATTGAGTTAATTGTTTATGGATTGGTGTGAACAATCAGGTGCTAGATCGAACAGATATTTCATTCTCAAATGTTGGATATGGCCATTTAATTATTTGAAATGTGGGATTGATATCTTGAGTTTATGATTGTAGTAGATTTAATACATCAAGGAACCAGAAGACTTTATATCTCATCTTCATGATTTGTAATGAAGTCTCTCAGTTATACTGAATATTCCTTGTACTGGTTTGTTTGAATTGCATGAAGCTGGAATTGATTTTGATTTCAAGAGTGGTTGGAGTTAATTGTTATTTACTGTTTTGATTGCTACATGAGACAAGCTTCTCAAGTTCATCTCTTTAATTCATGAGCCTGGAATGAATAGACTTGTTTCTCTAGGATAGAATCTTTTGATTGGTTGTTTTGTGTGAAGAAGTTTCATTATTAGTTTTCTCTTCTAAGTTCAAGGGTGTTTGAATTATTTAGAAATATTGGAAACATAGTTTTTATGTTATTAATTATTTCCTATATGCAACAAACTTAGGAAGGTTACCTATTCTCGGCACATATAGTGTAACAACGCTTTTGATTACGAAACCTAGATTGACATTTAAATGAGTGTAAGATATATATTGAACATATTTATACACCAACACAACCCTTTTGGGAATGTCAATTCCCCATAAGCTTGTCTATAAAAGGTGTGAGGAACAATTATGGTATCCCACACATAACAACCCTTACTAGTGTAAGTACCTTTTATTAAGACAGGAACCCTCCAGGGGAACTGAAAGAGAGGTTCAACATCTGCCCCAGGTACCATAGGAGCTTCCCACCCACAGTCACCTTTATAGATACCTAGGAAAGGCCACTAAAGTTACCACCTCACAATCGGTGACTGGGTGAACATACGTAGGTCGGACCACAAGTATGGGCAGGGAAACTAATCTCAAAGCTCCAAGAAGTGTTACCTCTCAAGGAGGCATGGCACTTATGAAACCCCCATACACGTAGTAGTCCAAGTAGTCCAAAAACACTAAGACAATCAAAGAGGAGATATCACTCTACTTGCCCCAATGTGACCTTGTGCTTAACTCTTATATTATAGGAGCTTCTCGGTAATCACTCATTGTGACAATGGGTTTAAGCACTCACTAGTGACTTCTAGGTTCGGTTTTGTGGCCTTGGAGAGTTTACTCTCCAATCCTACACCAAGGCCCGAAATCCTAATATGTATTAGTTTTCTATAAAGAAAAGAGTCCAATAAATTTTAAATTAAGCATTTATTTTCTTAGGTTGTTGATTACTCAAGGGAAATTGGATGAAACTTCAATGATATTATGACACTTTCCAATCCAAAAGAAGCCAAAGCATGCATGCAAGGGATGCAACTTTTGGGCTCGATGAAATCTATAAAATGAAAGGAAGAGATATTTTTCTTTTTCATATTTTTAAACTAAAAATGGAAGCTCACACTCTCCCATTAACCACTCAAGACAACCCAAAGCAAATGAACAAAATCCTCACAACTTAAACACACCAATGCAACCTTCAAACAAAACACTCAAAATATTTACCCTAGTTGATTAATGCAATTTTCTTTTTAATTTCACATATGAAACAAATGAAACTAAATATGCAAGGCAAAATCAAATCCAAAACGTGAAATGCAATTTAATTTTGACAAGGTCACTATTTGCAAGTAAAAAAGATGCAATTCTATCTAAAGTTTGGGAGCAGAAATTTACATGGGTTGTAGTGCACTCTATATTTATCAAAAACATATCATGTAATATGTCAAAACAAACCTTAGGAAATTCTCTATCTAATCGATTTGTTCTGGTGGAAATATGAGTTATGTATCAAAATATATCAACCAAACAGTCCAAGCATTAGTCGTGGAAAAACAACAAAATATTTGATTTTAAATCAATAATTTCACTTTCTGGACACCGATTTGGACAATTTGTTTTTGTTTTTTTTTAATTAGGATAATTTTTCTAGATGAACTTAGATATATAGTATTTTCTTCAGACTCTGCACAAAAAGTTACAAAATTTGATCTGAAGGATGTGGCACTCTTTTAAGGGAAAACACCTTAAAAATCAAGGAAGAAAAAAAAATCTCCCCGACGGAGTTGCCAATTATGTTGAAGAGAATATCACATATGGATAAGTAAGATCTCTCACTAACATTATTTCAGTCAGTGTCAGACAACATGATAGACAATGATATGTGTTTCCACTAGATCTAGTGTGATTTATTTTAATACATGCAATGAGGAGGTATGGCTCTTACCTTTGCCCGGCAGTTGTCCTTGCATAATCTTGGCTTATGTAGATCTATAGATCTATCTCTACAAATGTGTTATGAAAAGAAACAATAGCAAACCTATGTCTGACTTAGACACAGAACCAAAGAGTACAACCCTAGTAAATCTAAGCTATCAATAGGAAAACTAGTGGATAAAGGGGCCTTCTGAAAACCAACCCTTTAGAGAATGTCAATTCCCCAGAATCTTGGATAGAAAAGGTGTGAGGAACAGTTATGGTAACCCACAGATAACAACCCTTACTGGAATAAGTACCTTTTATTAAGATGGGCACCCTCCATGGGAACTGAAAGAGAGGTTCAAATTTTCCCCAAGTACTGCAGGCACTTCCCACCCTCGGCACCTCTATAGATACCTAGGAAAAGCTACTAATTTTACCACCTCACAATCGACGACTGGGTGAACAAATGTAGGTCAAACCACACGCATGGGAAGGGAAACTAAGCTCGAAGATCCAAGAAGTGTTACCTCTCAGGGAGGCGTGGCACTTTTGAAACCCCCATACACATAGTAGTCCAAGTAGTCCAAAAAACACTAAGAAAAGTAGAGAGGAGATATCACTCTACTTGCCCCAATGTCACCTTGTGCTTAAATCCTATATTAGAGGAGCTTATCGAAAATCACTCATTGTGACAATGGGTTTAAGCACTCACTAGTGACTTCTAGGTTTGGTTTTGTGGCCTTGGAGAGTTTACTCTCCAATCCTACACCAAGGCCCTAAATACTAATATGTGTTGGTTTTCTATAAAGAAAAGAGTCCAATAAATTTGAAATTAAGCATTTATTTTCTTAGCTTGTTGATTACTCAAGGGAAACTGGATGAAACTTCAATGATATTGTGACACTATCCAATCCAAAAGAATCCAAAGCATGCATGCAAGAGATGCAAATTTTGCGCTCGATGACTATATCTAAGGAAAGGAATATATATTTTTCTTTTTCATATTTTTAAACCAAAAATGGAACCTCACACTCTCCCATTAACCACTCAAGACAACCCAAAGCAAATGAACAAAATCCACACAAGTTAAACACACCAATGCAACCTTCAAATAAAACACTCAAAATATTTACCCTAGCTGATTATGCAATGAAATTTTCTTTTTAATTTCACTTATGAAAAAAATGAAACTAAATATGCAAGGCACAATCAAATCCAAAACATGAAATGCAATTCAATTTTGACAAGGTCATTATTTGCAAGTAAAAAAGATGCAATTCAATCTAAAGTTTGGGAGCATAAATTTACATGGGTTGTAGTGCACTCTGTATTTATCAAAAACATATCATATAAGATGTCAAAACAAACCTTAGGAAATACTCTATCAAATGGAGTTGTTCTTGTGGAAATATGAGTTATGTATCAAAAGATAAGAACCAAACAGTGCATGTAGTTGTCGCATAAAAACAACAAAATATTTGATTTTAAATCCATAATTTCACTTTTCGGACACCGATTTGGACAATTTGTTTTTTTGAATTAAGATATTTTTTTGTGAGGAACTTAGATATATAGTATTTGCTTCAGATTCTACACAAAAATTTACATAATTTGATCTACATGATGTGGCCCTGTTTTAAGGGAAAACTCCTTAAAAAACAAGGAAGAAAAAAAGATTATCCCCGACGGAGTTGCCAATTATGTTGAAGAGAATATCACCTATGGATGTGTAATATCTCTCACTAGCATTATTTCAGTCAGTTTTAGATGGCATGATAGACAATGATATGTTTTTCCACTAGATCTAGTGTAATTTATTTTAATACATGCAATGAGGAGGAATGGCTCTTACCTTTGCCTGGCAGTTGTCCTTTCATAATCTCAGCTGATGTAGCTCTATAGATCTAGCTCCAAATCCTAGCACATTCTTCCTACACACAATAAGACAACAAATACCAATCTCAAGCCTCTTCAAGCAATAGGAATATCAAAAAGTACCTAGATCTAATATGATCTACTCAAGAAACAACATATGTGTCATTAACTTGTACATGGAACTTAATACAAAATATAATGGAGGGGAAAACCATAAATATGTACATTAAGAAATGAATAACCATTACATCAATCAAGATTTTTACCTTGAGTTCTTGATTGAAGGCTCCTCCTAGCTCTAGGCTCTTGATGCTCCTCTTTGGCCCTTCAACCATCCCTCGTTATTTCACTAGTGTATCGACTCTCAAACTCTAGCTCTCCATCCCATATCTCCTTGATTTGGCCTCTCCTTATAGGAATTTAGAAGAGACAGGAGATAGGATTTATGGCACGTGAATTAGGTGGATGCAATTCATGGATAGGCTTG
Organism: Picea sitchensis; assembly: GCA_010110895.2. Classification (NCBI taxonomy): domain Eukaryota; kingdom Viridiplantae; phylum Streptophyta; class Pinopsida; order Pinales; family Pinaceae; genus Picea; species Picea sitchensis. The sequence continues at coordinate 84,636 of SNQJ01S0018698.1, forward strand.
ATGGCATGTGAACTAAGCAATTACAAGTCATATATAGGTTTGATGGCATGTGAACTAAGAAATTACAATTCATGCACAATTTCCATGCTCAATTATGAGTTTTTGCCAACCTATTATGAACTTTTCTCTATTATGATCTTTTTGCATGCTCAATTATGATCTTTTTCCAACTCACTATGAGCTTCCTTTTCAATTATGACTTTTTTCTCAATTATGAAATAATTCTTATTTCATTATTATGAATTAATTCTTACTTCATAATTATGAATTTGTGACAAAATAATTATTTCCTTGTGAAATAATTATGAAAATTTTACTCAATTATGTAATTTCAGCCTCATCCTTGCAAAACCAATGGTGGAAAATACAAGTATAACAATGTATCATTCAATGTTCCTACTGAGCATTGTAATCAATGTCAGTGGTTTTACACTAGATAACATACACAAAATGTGGGGAAGTGCCAAAGGGTTTTCCTGCGACGTTTTCCTTGGAGAAAAATCATAAAACATTTAATTCATAATTTGTTGATATTTTAATTAATCGGTTAATAATTAATTAATGATTTTATTATGCAATTAATAATTGCTTCATATTATAAATTTGTAAGGAGATAGGGGAAAAAGGAGTCAAAGGATTTGAAATGAGCCTACTCAGGCCTTTTAGTTTGAACTGTAACATGTATATTCTAATGAATATAAATGCTTTTTTCTACAGAAAAAAAAAAATAATTGCTTCATATTAATTAAAAATTATTATAATATACACATTAAGATAATATGATAAACCATTAAAAAATGTTATTATGTTATCAAATAAGGTCATTAGTGATCTAATGTAGGTCACACATAAGTGCTTTAAAAATACATATATCACTAGGGTAGTTGCATATGTTTTGGACTGGTACTTTTAAACTGTTATCGCACCCGCACTCTACCATATATTCTACACAAATGCTCTTAATGAACTAGTATCACTAGTATTCTAACATGAACTAGGAGCATTGATACTCTAACATGACATCAACACATGGTGGACAAATCGGTGTTATGTTGTGGACTACACAATGGTAATTAAAAACATGTGGCACAACAACAACGCGGAAACACATGGTATGGTGCATCACATATAAGTATACACTAGCACTTTATGTGAATATGGTAGCAACTATGCCTTGTGCACACCAAAATGCACTGTGGATTCAACTAAGGGTACCACAATCCTATAGATTTTAACATTGTACAATATTTACTACAAACAGATTTTCAGTAAAAGAACACAAAAGATACAACGGCAAATACAAACATTACACAAATATTTTTCCCCTGGAAACCCAAACCAAAAAAACCAGCATATTCTATATTCATTGATAGTGATACATGTCAAACAGTTGGCTTAGGTTGATGGATAGTTGGTATGGATTGTTGGTTTTCGTTGATGTCAACCATTGGAGAGTGATATTGTAGATTGATGTCAACCCTTAGTGATTGATGTCAACCCTTGGATAAAGTCCAGTAGCACAAAGGTTTGGGTAATGGACCCAAGTTTTTTTTTATGTATAATGGTATGAGTTTTAATATGTTTGAAGGTAATACTATTCTATATGGGTAGTACAAGTCATTCCATTTCTGGTGGTATATGGAACATCACATAACTCCTCACGGTTAGAGAGTTATGGCCATGTGAAGTTGGAGAACCGAGGTTTGGGTAATGGACCCAAGTTTGTTTGATGTATAATGGTATGAGTTTTGATATATTTTAAGGTAATACTATTCTATATGGATAGTACAATTCATTCCATTTATGTTGGTATGTGGAACGTCACATAACTCCTCACGGTTTAAGAGTTATGACCTTACGAATTTGGAGAACCCTCATGAGTCATCTAGAAGCCCCAAAAGGTCAAAGTAGTCAAAGTGGTTTCAAAGATTTTTAGAAGGTAAATAATAAAGTGAAGTGATGAGTGTACTATAATTCAAAGTAAATACAAAATAAATTATTAAATAATAAAATTAATGGGGAAATTACTAAGTTGACTAGTGGTTAGAAGTGGGGTAGCCCTAAAATAAGGAAAGTGGTTTAAGATGGTTAGAAGGTAACCCCTTCAAGTAAAGTGAAGTGATGAGTGTACTATAAGTCAAAGTGGATAAAAAATAAATTATTTAAATAATAAATTTAATGGATAAATTACTAATTGGACAAGAAATTAGAAGTGGGTTAACCCTAAAATAAGGAAAGTGGGCAAAGTGACCCAGAAGATGCTTCTAAGGAAGCTACTTGGAGAGTATAAATAAGAGGCAAGGCTCTCTCATTTTATATCACACTTGAGAATATTGAATATCTATAGGTGACTGAGGTAACCAAAGGATATTTAAGATGAATTCCAGAGAGAAGGTGAAGAAAAGAAGGTCGGAATTCAAAGGAGGATAAATTCTTTTGATGATGCTTTCTAAGGTATGTTATTTACAGGTCATCTCACCATTTTCGCAATAAAATATTTTGTAGAATGATTCAGACCGTGAAATTTATAGGAAATTGAGGAAACATATCCAAGTATCTGTGGTAAAATTTTCATCTTGTGGGTCATTTTATTTTTGGAGTTACACTCTGTGGAAAATAGGGTTTGTGGTTAGTCCTGAAACTAGTCTAAAATAGGTGTTTCGGGTAAAAACGTCATAACTTATTCATAACAGATCCAAATTCAGTAAGAAAAAATGTGTTGGTTAGAGTACAGTCTTTAGTATTCTTTGTAACATTTTCAGATTGATTCAACAAATATTCTGTCTAGGGCACGTTGTATAAGGTCTCTCTCTAGAATAAGCCAGAATTCAACAAGTTATGTCATTTTTTCTATAACTCCTTTTCTGATAGGTTCCAAGTAGTGACACCCAGAGGAATTGCATAAAACAAACTGAAGAAAATTGTGTACTATTTTAAGATATTTATTCATTGCAGGTACATAGTTGTGATTATTTCAAGTTAGGGTTGTTGACTAATCCAAAACTAGTCATGTGATACTAAAGAAACGTTTGATGAAAATGCTAGTCTCTTGTTGTTAAAGTTAAGGAAGGTTTGCAAGTATGTGATCATATACACTAGGTCTATTATAGAGTTACCAATCAGATATGGATGATGAAATTGATGCGGGATTTTGGTTGAGGTACATGTTGGGTACATGGTTGAGACAAGTAGTTGATGAGTTGGCACATACATGAGGTGTATAGTTGATGATGTTGGTACATATTGATGAGTCATAGTTGATGAGT
>SNQJ01S0018698.1:93283-123057 GCA_010110895.2 Picea sitchensis
CATGATCTCATTGGATAATAGATTCGAAGTATTATTTCCAGCTTCGCAATTCCCAATGTTTTAAATTTTAACATATCCAAAGTTTTGATCATCTACAGTCTTTTTGAATTTTTATTCTTTTTATTTAAATGTTTAGATATCCAAAGTTTTGAGCATCGACAGTCAATTTTTTATTAGTTGACTTCATACTAGTTTGTCCTTTTACTATAATTTTTTTGCACAGTCTCTATTGTTCGAACTTTTATTATTATTATTATTATTATTAAGTACTTAAAGAGGCATTTTTATTATTATTACGTACGTAAACAGGCCTGTCACACTGCATTATTTTTTAAATGTTTACATGGCGGGAGGCCCTTTAATAGTCCTGGCAACCTTAAATGTTTACCTAACAGGCCTCACAACCTTAAATGTTTACTTAACATGCCTATTACAATACATTTTCCTCTAATTTTTGGACACAATATTGTCTGCAGTGAATTTCGGCAATATTGTTCTCCACTGGCATTACTGGTTCACTGGTTGTTGCTTGCTCGTTGGTTCGTTGGATGTTTCTTATTGTTGTTTGATTCAACTTTGCAAAGTTGAGGTCATGTAGCTGCAGTTGGACCTCTTGGTGCTTTTTCACTGGTTTGTTGTTTGCTTCTTGCTCTTGTTTGCTTAAACTTTGCAAGGTTCACCCACAGTTCGACATGTTCTTGCACTTTGCAGGGCTGAAATCATGCACCCTTGTTTGCTTCAACTTTGCAAGGTTGGTGTCCTACATCCGCAGTTGGACCTATTGTTGCAGTTTGCAGGGTTGAGATTATGCACCCGCAATTGGAACTGCACTTATGTTGTTCCCCATTCGCAAGTAAGTTTCAATACCATGGTTTCATTCCTATTCATTGTTTGTTGTTTACTATTTGCAGTTTGCAGGTAACATTCTTCAATACTAGGAATGCCTGAGTGAAAATCCTCTTGTAGAACATCCTTATATGTGACTACTAGGACCAAAGAAACAGGAGTGTATTGTTATCCTCGAAAATTGTTGAACAAGAAAGCTTGTTTCCTTTGAATGTCAATGTTGGACACAGAACCCACCTCTGCCACAACCATAGTGACATATAAAAAAGGAAATGGGATGTTCTCCTTATATTTTTGTTCCTGAAAACCATACGTTTAGTGCATTTTTTCAGGTTGTCCCCTTCCAATCACATATGCCCACTTTCATGCCCTGGACATCATACCATATCTCTTTGGAAAATGGCAATGCAAATGGGTTTGCCAAACGAATTTAGAGTTTTCATTATGGAGCAAGCATCTACGAGGACCTTGTCATCCCTTCTTTGCAGGTTATGACATGGCAAGATTTTATTCTCTGAGGAAAAACCACATATAATTGTTGGTTTTATGTTGGACTTTGGGTCTTCCAAAGAATCTTTCGTCACTGTTTTCAGATATGGACCTCATCTTGTGGAAATGATTATTTGTAATTTGAATGGGAAGTTCATTGATTTGTCTCAGACTGAGTTTCCCAGTGCCCAATTTTAGAATATCTTCTTCATCTTGTGAGATAATTGAAACATATTAGAATATATTCTTTGTCTTGTAAGATAATTGAAACCTTAAGAATTTGTGTTGTGTGTTGGTTCTGTTCCTATGGTAAAAGTCCATAATTCCTAGTTCTTCCTCTTTTGTTTATCCGACAGACCATCTATATGAGTTTTCTGAGTGGGAGACATCAACAAGTCGTTTCATATTTGTTTAGTGTTGATTTGTGAAGAGTGGGGATGAAAATAAATGATGAATACGAATGTAAAGCTATATACAATGGCTACTGAAACACTTCTAAGATGCACATGTAGAATAAGTTCAAAAATTATATGTCTTAAATACTTAGCCTTTGTGTTGAACAAATTTAGTGTGTTGTTTGATTTGCATTATCTCTTCTATATGGTTCAACGCTCACTATAGATTTGTTTTTTTTTCATATGATATAGCAACCAAGGATCATTGAATTTGACACGAAGAAGGTTAAAGGATGCATAGCGGAATTGGTATGCAGTTCCGAACTTATAGTTTTTATTTTTCTATTTTTTCTATTTTCATATTATCTAGACATAGCTAAGAACATTCTGAAAATCACAACTTAAAATATGAATCAACTAATATATGTCGAGTGCTATGAAATAGATACAAACTCCATTGTACATGACAACATCGACTAGGTATTGCAAAACAATGGGATTTTTAGATTAGATGCATTCTCGTATACTGTGGGAGATTGCCTCTTCCATGCATTTCAAGTTCTATTGCAATTTTGTTATTCCTCAACAGAGTTGTGCAATGGATTGATAGATAATTTCTTGCTTTGTTTAAAAAATGGTGACGTTGAGGAATTAGAGTCATATCAATACGAATTAGCATCTGATTTTCTTTGCCAATTGCATGGAAAACATGATGCCAGTACGTATTTTTCAAAGATGTGGTTGTCTGCATCTGCAACTCTGCCTGCACATGAGAGGGGACTTTGGGGAGATACATTTTGTATATAGTGGTTGTCCAAATGGATGAATATATCAATTGGAATTTAGTCATTAACAAGAAAAAGAAGATATCTATTATTCAACAAAACTGCATCTAGGGAACCATATTGCATCTTGTTCCATGATGTCAATCCTTTAAGTGGTCATTATGAACCACTACTCTATAGAAAATTATCCATATGTAATCTACAGAGTAGTGGAAATGAATTCCACCTGATATTTACTTGTCCCTCACCTACAAATACCTTCAATCGCATTGGAAACGAAGTATGCATCATATACACTCGCATGGATTGCACATAGCAACAACTATTGCATCTAGTTGTGGAGATAGTTTGTTCAATGAAATTTTATATTTGAAAGCAATAGATTTTTATGTGCACTCATTGTGCCTTTACACTGTGCAATCCTTTTGCAATGCAATTATAGGTGGAAATCAACATGCGTTTAACTGCTTGCATCAACACCTTTACCATATCTCCTAGAAAGTATGTTGATAATTGGAAGTTGGAAACAATACCTTGTAAACATGGAAATGCCATATAAGAAAGGAAATGTAGAGGATGGAACATTATGTTTACAATGGATGTCTATCATATTCAGAGTAAATATCCAGGTCTGGTCAACCCTATTAGATGGTATTGTCCATTCCTACTGTATTGATTCAACTACGATTGAACAATTGACATCATATCGTTGAAAACAGATACGCCACACATCCATTATCAACCTTTGATAAGAAATACTTCAAGTTCAATATCAATTGTCCATGCCACCCAAACTGCATCAAATCTGCATAAGCGTTGTTTGTTGTCTAATCAGGATGAAACTCATCCCAATTGTCATCAGGTCATATAGAGATTAAACAAAAAATGTAGACTAATGTATCACAACTTGAAAAATGTCATACATGAGAGAAAAAAATGCATTGGTACACTTCCTTCTAGACCTCTGGGTTGTACAACCAGTCATCATGAGATGAAAGGGAGCTTGACCAAGAAATAGAAACTCACATATCACAACCTAAAAAAAATTGTGCATGCACAACACAATCGCATTTTCGCACTTTCTATTGAACACAAACATCACATGTCCAATGACAAAGAACATCGTTGTTTACATCATCGAGATGGTGAGGAGACAATGCTCATAACAAATTTTGATTCCACCTTCAACATGGCTTGTCAACAAGTGAAACTATTTTCCAGTGGCAACCATAAGTTAACCTACCACATGTTGAATGAGAGGGAAAAATCACATATCCCACAATGGTCATGATACTGACCGAGAGGGAAAAATCACATATCATGGACTAGAGCCAACACCATGCAATGCTAGTAGTGAAAACCAGCAAACACTTACTACGCATGCTTTTCTAGGGAAGAGAGATGAAAAACATATCTATATGAAACAAATTAAAGACACTCCTTCCATTGCATGTGTGATTTGCGAGCAATTGAAATTCACAAAAAACACTAAGTCTTTCACCCTTGAATTGCAAAAAGAATACCTCGGATTGACACTAAATGATAGAACATTTTCCAATGGCAATATTTGTCTTCCATGCAAACGATCACTTGAAAATGGAGAATTGCGACACTTTGCAATGCCTAACCAAATAATATGTAACACACCACTACCAGATGTAAGTACACTTACAGAACTTGAAGAGAGACTTGTGTCTCTACAAATTTCATTTGCACAAATCAGACCCTGGGGCTATAAACGACCCCAAATGGGCTTAACATGATCAATTATTAATGTGTCTGTCCAACTAGATGTTGTGCAAAAAGCCTTTCCACAATTCATTAGTGATTCAATGACAATTGTTGTAGCTCTCAAAAGACATTTGCAATACAAGAATGCATACCAGACAGGTAAAATCTATGTGCAGATTGTCATGAAAGCATTAAAAGAAGTATGTTCCATGGCCATGTACAAAGCACAGAACATCTATATAAATGATAATTGGAAAAATGTTCTTGAACAAGGAAATGACAGCTCTGCACAGACTTTTGACACTGCTAGTGAATTTGATACAAGCGATGAATCAGAGAATGAAAGACCTATTGAAACATTGATACATGGATTCACTGACTCACAACGCATTCATGACTTGCAAGACAAGATTGTCAAAATTGCACCTATTCAAGGGAAACATCCACTTGAAATATTCAAGGACAAATTTGTTGAGGAAATGAACTTCCCAACATTTTTCTATGGAGATCCACGTCCCAGTGCCATCACGGAACGATTCATCTACCAAAAAATAGTTCGATGGGAACTGCTACATTCAAGCAGTGAATTCTCCTGTCACATAACAAATTTGTTTTTCAAAACAATGTGCATAATAATTGAGCAAGTGCTCTCTTTCATGTGAGTACGAATAAGAAAAGGCCAGCTACAAGGAAGAAATTTATTGGCAAGAGATTTCAAGTATAAAGAAAACCTAGAAAAAATCCTAAAATATGATATTGGATGCATAGATTTCAAAAACATTCGCATCTCTCCTGACTACTTGCAACAAAACAAGAAAACTGTATTTTCAATGATCCAACAATTGGGACCCCCAACGTTTTTCATCACATTTACAAGTGCAGAGCATCACTGGGATCCATTGGTGGCTATGGTGTCTGCATTGTATAGGAACATGAAAAGGAAAAAACAAACTGATACATTGGAAAATGATGACATTGACTACCTCATAAGAAAAGACCCAGTGACATGTACTCCTTACTATATACATAGAATAAATTATTTGAGGCAATTGATATGTCATGATGAAACGTTCTTTGGAAAAATATCAGACTATTATTTTGTGACTGAATTCCAGAATAGAGGGAGTGAGCATGACCATGCACTAATATGGATAGAGGGTGCATCGATCTATGGAAATGACAAAAACTGATAGATCGAGCAGTTTTTGGACTATTGGCACAGGGGCAGACCCAAGGTTCACTCTAAGAGTGCACCAAGAAGCCCTAACTATTGGCCCTTTCGGAAACACCTGCGAAGCAGATGCAGTCTCACCCGAAGTAGCTAAGAGCGGGGGGTTGTAGGACAGAGATGTATACAACCTAGGGAATATCAAGTGGAACTAATACAACAATAATGCAGCATTCATATATCTCTTATCAGCTAGATATACTCTACGCAGCTATACATCTGATCTAGCACAATAATGCAAATAACAGTATAACAATGACAAAGATCCAGCTATCAATCACACATACAACACAAAATATGCGTGGTTCACCCTCTCTCTAGGGCTACGTCCATAGAACTGTGCTTATGATATATTAAGGTAAAGATTACAGTTCTAATCTGCGCTCTTAGTCAGCAGATCTTCTCACCTCTTCTCTCTATCTACCACCTTCCTATGCACCCAGCTGCAGGACTTGATCTTCGCACCCAGCTGAAGATCTTACAATACTAGAAGGCTCTCACCCAGCTGCAGGACTTGATCTTTGCACCCAGCTGAAGATATTACAATACTAGAAGGCTCTCACTCTCAGCACTTCCTCTCTCTCTCACACAGTACAATAATCTCTCAACCATCTATATCAATACCCAACTCTAGTACCGACCCAACCTAGGTCCTCTCGACCTCTATTTATACATTACAGTCCCTCACTGACAGCCTCAGGTCGAAACCTAGGTGTCAAAACCCTAATTACCAAAACCCTAGGTGTCTAAAACCCTAAGTCAACTTGGCCCACTTTTTCCGGGCTTTTCCAGCGTGTCTTTCCTTCTTCATCTCGCGGTGCTCCAAAGCATCCAATGATGGCTTTCTCTGCTTGTTGAGTTGTCCATGATCATTCTTCCTTTCTGATCTGTCATCCCTGATCTTCTCGTCCAACGGCTTGCTTTTCTGTACTTCGCTCCATCATTCCTGCTCTTTTTCTCACTTCGACTTAGTAACGGTTACTGTGTCTCCCGCAAAGCTCGCTTTTTACCTTTCCTTCCTTGTTCTTCGCTTTCTTCCTTAACCAAGGGCCAACATGTCCCCAACACTCACCTGTGACTCATCCCGAGGCACTAGAGCTCTGATCCTTCTGTTTCAATTCGACTGTGGACTACACAGTGCAGCCTTTTCTTTCTGCTCTATGTCTCCTTTCCAACCTTGTGCAAACTGTCTTTTTTGTGTCTGGTACCCATTTTCAACTGCACCTGGTACATGGACCCTTTTCCTCCAGCTTTTACTTAGAAATGCAAGGCATTTGGTTGTCATAGTACAACTTCAGTCGACTCCCATTCACCAATCCTTCCTTCCACTCTCCCTTCAATGTCTTTAGCTACTCAGATCCTCCTTCTGTAACATAGGAAATTTCATATGGTTTGAGCCAATGCGTTCTGAACTTCCCAAGGTATTTGATAAACTTCCTATCATAAATCAGTACTAAATCACCTTACTTAAGTGTCTTCTTCTTGATGTGCCTGTCATGATAAGCCTTTTCACATTCCTTCTGAACTTGTTGCTAGAATCCTGCAATGAATCTGTCTTCTTTCAGTTCAACCAACTATGCAAGCCTCTCACGAACAACGCTAGTATCATCCATGGTTGTAAATGCAGCAATTCTTAAGCTTCCAATCAAGGCTTCCACTGTCTTATTGATGAAGTGTGTACCTTGATCACTCATAAGGATCTTAGGGCATCCAAACCTGTTTATTATGTCATCAAATATAAAACGCGCAGCTATAGTTGCACTATAGTCCTTGACTGCTCTGGCTTCGACCCATCTAGTCAGGTATTCTTTCGCAGTAATAATATACCTTGCTCTTGTGCGTTTCCCTGGAGGGTTTATAGGTCCCACGAAGTCAATGGCCCATTTTTCAAATGCTTGTAGGGTCATCTACGGTGATAGTGGCATTTCATCTCTTCAGGATGGTCTTCCAAATCTTTGGCATACATCACATGCTTTGGCATACTCTTTAGCATTTCTGTGTAAAGTAGGCCACCAAAGGACAGCTCGAAAAACCTTATGCGCAGTTGCTTTGCTTGAGTAATGTCCTCCTACGATGCCTTCATGATATTCTGCGAGGATCAGTGGGTTCCGTACCTCCATCACACATCTTCTTAGTATTTCATTTGGTCCCATTTTGTACAGATATCCAGCTATAAGTGAAAAATCTACAGCACACACCACTAGTTGTTTCTTCTGAGGAATTGTATACTCACTTGGAGCCATTCCTATTAACATGAACTAGACTATGTTTGTGAAGTGGTCATCTTCCTAATGGCGAGCAGTTGTGCATCCAGTAGTGTATCCTCCAGATTGGTGGGTTCTTCGCCATGCTCCAACCTCGACAGGTGGTCAGGTCCCTTGTTCATTCTTCCTATCTTAACTATGATCTCGAAATCGTATTCTTGAAATAGGAGAAGCCATCTGCATATTCGCCCCCCCAACACTAGTTTGTTGACTAGGTACTTCAATGTAGAGTGATCAGTAAACATTTTAAAGTGTCCTCCCAACAAGTAGTGTCATAATTTATGTAATGCATAGACCATGGCTAATCCTTCTCTCTCTATACTAGTGTAATTGATTTCAGCTGTGGATAGCTTTCTGCTGGAAAATGCTAATGGATGATCAATGTCCCCTTCTCCAGGTTGTGTCAGTACTACTCCTAATGAAATTGACGATGCATCAACATGCACATGAAAATCCTTACTTCAATTTGGAAAGACCAGAATAGGTGCAGTCACCATCTTTTGTTTTAGTGTGTCAAAGCTCTATTGGCATTCTTCTGACCAACCAAACTGACAGTCTTTCTTTAATAACTTATCCATTGGTGCAGTAATCTGAGCATATCCTTTGATAAATTTTCTGTAATAGCCAATATGTCCAAGCGCAATGTGCAGTTGTTTGACTAAAGTAGGAGGTGGCAAATCAACTATAATTGCAATTTTGGATGGGTCCACCAGCAATCCTTGCTTGTATACAATATGACCTAATAATACTCCAAATGGTGAGAAGAAGATGCACGTCTTCAGATTCAAAGCAATTTGGCATTGCCTGCATTTATAAAACATTAGCCTTAGAAATTCAATATGATTTTTCAACAAGCTAAAAATGGTCCAGTCGTCAAAGTATGCTTCTAAAACTTTATGCAAAAATTCTTTGAACACTTCGACCACCACCCTAGAAAATATGGTTGGTGCATTCTTCAATCCAAATGGCATTACTGTATATTGGTAGGATCCCCACTCTATGGAAAATGTAGTCTTATGAAGGTCCTCCTTGGAAATCTGGATCTGATGGTATTCTGAAAACCCATCTATAAAAGAATATACCTCCTGGCCTCCCACATTATCCAGGACTTTGTCTGTGCATGGTGTAGGGAAGGGGTCATGTAGACAGGCATCATTCAACTTCCTGAGGTCCAAACAGATCCTGATTTCTCTTGTCTTCTTGTCTTGTACCACCATAGGGCTGATCCACTCTGAATCTTAGATAGGTTCAATAATCCCTTCTTCCAGCATTCGGTCAAGCTCAATCTTCACTTTTTCCTTATATTTTGGATTCAATCTGTAGGGTTTTTGCTTGACTGGCTTCGCATCTAGTTTCAAAGGTATTCTCACTTCTCCCATAGTTCCTTTGATTCCCTTCATATCAGTGAACTTGGTCAGGAACAAGTCTTGATATTCGTGCAATAACTCTATAATCTTGTCAATGGTAGTAGCATCCCAATAATCTTCGACATTGGAAAGCTTTGGTGTCTCCTCTGCCCCAATATTGACTTTCTTTATTTTGATCGAATGTCCTATGAATGGCAGCTCAACTCCTGGTCCTTCCACATTTCTGTGGACTTATGTCTCAGTAATATTTACCTTCCTCGGATCATCATCTTCATTGGCATTAATGTGGTAACATTATTGCAATTCCTGGAATGGCACAGTCCATTCATCCTCTTTTTGTTCCAAAGGGAGGCCAGATGCCTCCTTAAATACGTTATGTCTCACAATCTGTAATGCTTGGTCTACAGAAGGAAATTCATTGTCAAACAAAAAGGTGGTTACAAAATTCTGGATCATACCTTCCCAATCTGAAGTGACGAGGCACAGCTCCAATTGAAGGTACCAGTTGATAGGGATCGTGTCCAGCATGTTAATGAATCTATGTACCCATTGTTCTCGAGGAATGTCACTCCAAGCCTCTTCCCAGCTTCGTACATGGTCCTTTGGGCAGCTTCGACCTGTGTACCTCGCTTCGCAACTTTCTACTTGTGTTGAAAACTGCGTTGTCATCAAGGTTCAACATTGTGTCCAGTTTGTGATGTTTCCTTTATGTGTCCCCCACCATATTGCTAGTGTATCTTTCAGGGCCTCCTCCATAGCCAGCAGCCTCTGTTGTGCTGGTACAATTGCTTCAAATTCCATTAAGAAGAATTCTAAAGGATTCAGACCATCGAAGGTAGGTAAGTTACTTGTTGTCATACCAATCCAGCAAACTTCTCTCATCAGTCGAGCACATATCCTTGTGGATACTTCATACATCTAGTTCTGCCAGTTATCCAGCACTTCTCCTGAATATGATGAACTCATGCTATCATTTCAATAGCTTAGATTCCCATCGGCAGTAGGGTTGATCTAATCATGTTGTCTGGCTATTAATTTATAGATTTTTTCCAACTCATATGCGTAGTCTTCTTCTCTGACAGGCTCTGTGTATCTAGGTCCCTCATCTAGATCTAAAGGTGTAGTGACCCTAAGACCATCTCTTTCAAATTTCATACGCCTCTTCTTTATATCAACAACAGTAGAATTGTCGAAGGCCCAATCAATTCCTAATAATGCAGGGTAAGGGCAGTTGTCATCAACAATTTTAATTACTTCAAAATCTACAAAGGTTCTAACTCCATCGATGTCCACAGGGACATGCTCCAATCGTCCAAATGGGTTGACAGCTTGTTGATTAGCCATGTAAATCCTGATATGGGAGTATATCATCTTGGTTTTTCCCATGAGTGCCCAGGTTTTCTTCGTCGTGAAATTGACCTCCGACCCTAAGTCGAGGACTACATAGTCTATATCATATTCTCCTATTTGAGCATTCAGGTGTAATTCTTTATTTGTCCTTCTCCTTTTCCCAATTTGGTGCACTGCCCTATTCAGTAAGGAGTCTATCTTGTCTAGCTCATACTACTTGATTAAATATTGTAATTCTTGTACAACTCTTTTATCTTGAATCAACTTAACACAAGTGCACAGAAATTCCATGAGTTTTCTTACCTCTTTTTCTTCTGTTGGTGATGCAGATGATCAAACACCTGAGGCATGCCATACTCTTTGATTTCTATTTTCATTCTATATGAGCACCCTTGATCTCCTTTGAACTCTTTTCTTGCCTCCTCAAATATTCGTCTTTCTTTCTTTGCATCAAAAGCTTGAGTCTTCTCCTCAGCTTTCCTGACTCCATGGTTGTCTACATTCTTTCCTTGTGTTGCCCTGTCTTCTCCTGTAGCCGCACCTCCTCAAGTAATTACAGTGACTCTAGGCTTGTTTCTGTGAAGTTCAGCATATATCAGTTGAACTTGTGGGTTTTGTTGGGGTCCTCGTCTTTCCTTAAGTTTAGCCAGTAGTGCAAGGCATTCCTATATGACATGCTCGAAGGAGTTACAATAACTGCAGGTTGTGCAAGGATTTTGACAATCCCTTGATACGTGTCCTGGTTGTGCACATTTATAATAAATAAGTTGTCCTCGGCCTCAGCCCATACCTCCTCCTCCTCCTCATCCTTTGTATCCACCACGATTGAAACTTCCTCTTCCTGGAGAATTCTACTGTGAATTATTTCCTTCTTGGTGTACTTCACCTTGGATCTTGTATATGTCCCTCAACCTCTCATGCATGAGATCGTAAGCTCTACAATCTCAATCATCATGCCCCATTGATTTACAGAATGTGCAGTACAAGTTTGTGGGTGTCTGAACATACTTCTTCATGTAATAGCACTCACCTGGGCGATGCATATTTCTGCATACATCACACCAGGGTAGGTTAACTTGCTTCAAGGGGCTCGACGCTCCTGAGGCCAAATACTCATGGAATAAGGGACAGTGTTCCTTATCATGACCTTCAGATCTGCATCTTACACACCAGATATCTTATCTTTTTTCCTTTCCCTTATCTTTCTTCATATCCTCAACCTACAGAGATAGACTAGTCAGTTAGCTCAAGATTTGGCTCATGCCTGAGATAGATTCTCCCATAGGTGTTGATTCAAGATTCATGGTGATCTCCAAAGCTTCTGCCTGCGATGCAATCCTCTGTTGCATCAGAGGGACTCTGATGTGTGGTAACAGCGTAGCAATGAACCATTATTTGTTCTATTCATCGGGGATCTGAAAAGTTAATCGGCCTGTTAGGGTCTTGAATCTCTGGTCGAACTCCCAAACAGGTTCTGCTACCTTTTGTTTGATCTCTTTTAGCTCTGTAATACATTGTGACTCTGACTTAGATTTTTTAAAATATGCAACCAGTGCATTCTTGATATCGTTCAGTGGCTTAGGCTGCGCCAGTCCTTGGAAAATTTTCATGTACCAGCTTAGTGCGTGGTCCCGTAGCATAGTGTTGAACTGGATTCTCTTGATGGCTTCATCGGTGATACTTTTAATATTCCATATGGCTTCACACAGGAACCAGTGTTGATCTAGATCCTCAAATCCATCTCCTCTAAAGATAGGGAGCCTCATCTCATATTCCATAGAGTTCCCTAGGCTTCCTGTCTGAGTATAGGCTGAGTTGCTAGTAATAGTACTCTGAAAACTCTAGTGGTTCTGACTATTCTGACTGCTTGGTGCTATTGAAGCAACAGGAGGGTTAATGTTACTTACTTCAGTAACCTGCGTAGTTCCTGAGGTTTCTGGCTTGCTTTGGCGAAGTTCTTTAGTTTCCCCCTCTTCTGTTCTCATGGGCTCTGAATGTTCTTCGTTGGTTAGATCTACCTCTTCTCCACTGTAGAAACCCTCTTCTCCATAGTTTTTCTTAAACAAGTTCTCAAGGTGAACCCCTCAGAATACTTTCCCACTACGCATATGTCCAACTTATGTGTCACTGTCACTATCTGAGATCTTGAACATTAGCCTTTTCAGGTCCGACCAATCTACTATATCTTCAAGACGTTATTTTCATGCAACAACATCTTGATTCTCAGCTTCAGAAAGTCCAAATATTTGCCTCTAGGTCCTTTGAAAAAGTATCTATCAACTTGGCTATGCGATTATGTTTTGTCAACAACAAACTCGGTGGTATACCCTCCAATGGTACTATTGAACCAGTGATCTACAGCCCTTGATACAGCGTTGTCAACTCTCTTAACCTTCTAGATCAGTGTCGGCATCCAAACCACAAGAGTTCTAGATCTAATCTCGAACTGGGTATCGGCTAACCTAGCCAACCATTCAAACAACTCCTGGTGGATTCCCCCAAAGAAAATCTCGTGAATGTCGATGAAAATGTATCTTTGTAGCCAATCTTCAGTACTCAGTTTAGGGTTCTTGTTCTGGGCTTCAGCGAAGTCCCTCTCTTGATCCTCTATCCACTTCTGAATCTCTGTCTTCGATGGGAACCACCTTGGCATTCCCTTACACATATTCATGTCCCGGCAATGGAACCATTTGTTGGCACAGGGGAATACCCAGGGTTCACTCTAAGAGCGCACCAACAAGCCCTAACTACTAGCCCTTTCGGCAACACTTGTGAAACAAATGCAGTCTCACCCGAAGTAGCTAAGAGGGGGGTTGCAGGACAGACATGTCTACAACCAAGGGAATATCAAGTGGAACTAATACAACAATAATGCAGCATTCATATATCTCTTATCAGCTAGATCTACTCTGCATAGCTATACATTTGATCTAGCACACTAATGCAAATAACAGTATAAAAATGATAAAGATCCAACTATCAATCACACATAAAACACAAAATATACGTGGTTCACCCTCTCTCTAGGGCTACATCCACAAAACTGTACTTATGATATATTAAGGTAAAGCTTACAGTTCTGATCTGCGCTCTTGGCCAGCGGATCTTCTCGCCTCTTCTCTTTGTATCCCACCTTTCTGTGCACCCAGCTGTGGGACTTGATCTTCGCACCCAGCTGAAGATCATACAATACCAGAAGGATCTCACTCTCAGCACTTTCTCTCTCTCACATAGTACAATAATCTCTCAACCATCAATATCAATACCCAACTCTAGTACCGACCCGACCTAGGTCCTCTCGACCTCTATTTATACATTACAGTCCCTCACCGACAGCCTCAGGTCAAAACCTAGGTGTCAAAACCCTAATTACCAAAACCCTAGGTGTCTAAAACCCTAGGTCAACTTGGCCCGCTTTTTTCGGGCTTCACCAGCCTGTCTTTCCTTCTTCATCTCGTGGTGCTCCAAAGCATCCAATGATGTCTTTCTCTGCTTGTTGAGTTTTCCATGATCCTTCTTCCTTTCTGATCTCTCATCTCTGATCTTCTCATCCAACGGCTTGCTTTTTCGTACTTCACTCCATCCTTCCTGCTCTTTTGCTCACTTCGACTCAGTAACAGTTACTGTGTCTCCCGCGAAGCTCGCTTTTTACCTTTCCTTCCTTGTTCTTCACTTTCCTCCTTAACCAAGGGCCAACATGGACAAATACAAAATATGCAACACAGATCATTTGGTTCCAGAACTTTCCAAAGTTCATAGACATTATCATACAAGAAGCTGTAAAAAATGAAAAAATTCACATTGTAGATACAACTTCCCTGTGCCTCCAATGAGAACAACAAGAATCATAGAACCAATTAGTTTAGAGGACAATGTTCTCATTGATAAATCTAAATCTTTGTTCGCATTTCTAGAACAATGGGACTTTGATGACTTAATGAGCTTTGAAGACTTCTTGGCAAAACTAAATCTAACAGAAGATGAGTACATCCAAGCGATACAATCTACACTTAAACAACCAACAATTTCTCCAAGGACATGCCAATTATGTGGAATGAAAATACATATGCACAATATGTCCTCAATGCATATGTTGCAGCATCATATTGTACCTCGTACATGACAAAGGTTGACAAATCTATGGCAAGTGCATTCATAAGAATACGCAAAGAACATGAAAAAAATTGTATTGATGTTATGAAAATGATACATAAAATTGGAAATACATTACTTAATCTTCGACAAATGTCTGTTCAACAAATAGTCCACATTGCACTTTCCCTACCTATGAACTGTAGTTCAAGGAAATGTGTCTTCATAAACACATCTCCACTTGAGAAACGTACATTTGTTCTTAAACCATCGTCTTTGCTAGAACAAGAGCCTAATAATTTATAGGATGTGATATGTCTCTCTATTATTGATTATTACCTCCAACGTCCATCTCCTATTAAGCATATCTGCCTAGTAGAGTTCGTATCACATTAAAAAAAAATGGTACACCCATATCAAAAAGAAAAAAACCAAATGTAATACGCTTTGTCAATACAACAAACACACTAACTATGAAAACTATTGTAGAGAAAAACTATTGTTGTACGTTCCATTTGATCAAAATGAAAACACATTAAAACATAACTTCCCTACATGGGAAGTTGCATATATTGCTTATGAGACTACAGTACAAACCAATGAACCTATATTTACATACAATGTTAATCCAACATGGGGTGATTTAGAAAGTGCAATTCATGAACTAGAAAACCCTGACAATGTTGATGATACATTTACAAATCATAAAAAAAACTAGAACTCTCTGTGAGTCCTATGACTTGCAAGCAAATTTTCCTTGTCCTCGAGCAGCCTCCATTGAAAAATGTATCAATCTTAGCTTTCAAGTCACAAAACATCCTTTCTTTATTTAAAATAACAAATACTACAAAGTTAGACTACTATAGAATCAAGAACAACAAGCAATCCTAAAGGACATTGCAATTAAAAAACGCTTAAACATGCACACTCATGTGCACTTGTTCCTTACAGGTGGGGCAGGAACAGGCAAGACATTCACAGCAAAATCACTATTCCAAATGCTTATATGAATCTATGATTCAAACAATTCGACTAACCCTATGAAACCAAAGGGGCTAATAGTTGCATACACAAGAAAATTTGCATATAATGCAGGTGGAACAACAGTCCACTCTGAATTTTTAATTCATTTTAACAAGTCACATTTTCTTCCACTCAATAAGGAAATGTTAGATACCTTGTCTAAGATTTATGACGAACTACAACTTGTCTTCATAGATGAGGCATATTTGATTGGAAGTCGCTTCTTATATTTCATTGACAATCGACTGAGAAACATAAAACATGTGCACACCAAATACTTTGGGGACATTGACATGATATTCTGTGGGGATATTTACTAGGCACAACCCATCCAAGATTCTTTGATATTTGAACAACCTACGGTCAATATGAAAACAGAGACGCATGACTTCTGGAAAGACAATATAAAATTCTTTGAATTACATACTACAATGTGCCAGACAGATGAAACATTTATTGCAATTCTGAATAGAATGCGGACAAATAGCCAAACATGTGATGACTTAAGATATACCAATTCAATATGCATGTGACCAACACCAATAGACCCAACCTTCCCTTACATGTTGTACATGAATAGGGATGTTTCAATGCATAACAGGTACATGTTATCTCTCATGTTTGGCGATAATATCAACATAAATTCAATTGACCTCGAAGAAGACAACCATGGCAATGTACCATGTCATCAACATACATCCACTTTTCCTTTGCAACTTGTCCTGAAATTAGACATGCTAGTTGAAATATATGCCTACAACTATGATTCACAGGATGGCTTAGTGAATGGTTCAGATGCAATACTCAAATCTTATACCAAAACAGAAAAAGTTGACGTCCTCTTGATCAAGTTCCATGAGCCGCACATTAGCCACCGCCAAGGAAACAAGTTAGATTATCTATATAATTCAAAAATTGTGCGCGATTGGACACCTTTATTATGAATATCAAAACTAGTATCGACATTGGCAAAGACAAGTCAACTGAATATTCGAAAACAGTTTCCAATTAAACTTGCATGTGCACGTACAGTCCACAGATCACAAGGGATAACACTTGATAGTGTTGTGTTCAACCTTGCTAGAATTCGAATACATGGACTTGTATACACAATGTTGTCCCGTGTCATAAGTATATACTCCTTGTATTTTCTAAGTGCTCTTACAAAAGATAACTTCAAAGTCAAACATAAAGTTGATATTGATATCCAATGCCTTAGGACTAGTGAAAAATAGCATCTACAATATGATTACCAATCCATACAAACAAACTCATTTGTATCAATTATCTCACTTAACACACGCAACCTACATGCACATATGTATGATATACTCAATGACTATGACACAATGCAATCCGATATTTTTTTCTTGCAGGAAACATATATGACATTATGCATGCAAAACAAGCAATTTTCAAATCACAATTGCATATCAAGTTACATTACACATGCGGTGATGATATTAGTGAAAAAATATATAACAATTTTGGAGCATATGCATTTCGAAGAAAACAATGTTGAGATGGTGCTGGCAAAAGTAATCTTACATGAATCAGAAATTACAATACTAAATATCTATGTTGCTTGCATGCAACATTGTCCAACATACTGAATGTTCTTTCAAATGCATTACAGCATTTACATCTGAACGAAACCATTATCATTCTAGGAGACTTCAATATTGACATGCTACAAAATAATGCCAAAACAAAAGAATTGGAAAACTACATGTGCAATTATAGTCTCCGCTTTCTTTTGTATAAGATAAACCATGTACAAAATGCACTTATTGACCATGTATGGTCAAAAGTGCCCATTTCACAATACAACCTCTTTATCTTAGACACATACTGGTCCGATCACGATACAATTAGTATTGTACTTGAACTATGAAATATACATCAAGAATATTACAAAATCATATTTCTATGTCTCAAAGCATATATGGCTAACTTGTTGCACAAAACCAAATTTTTCAGCTAAAATCATCCAACTTCTTAGTTTTTCCTGGTTTGTAATAGATTTTGAATAGGAAAAAATTCTATATAGACACATATCACATGAATCAAGAAAAACAAAGGTACATGCTTCTAACACTATATGTTACTCTATTCCTTTGATTCTAGTTTACTATATGTACATATTCCTTGTTTTTTCCTTACATACCAACTTACATTCATGTTCATTGTGTTTTGTACTTTCCTTCATTGAAACAAACAGAAAAACTGGACAAGACAAAGAACTCTTAACCAGAAATGTAGAAGAAGACATACAAAGGTGCATACTTCTACCTGTATTCCATATTCCATTATTTTTCATTTATTCTGTGTATATTTATTATACTGATTTGAAGCTCTCTCTTTTTTTTGTAGATACTACATATCTTCCTATATATTAACTTATCTTCATGTCAATTGTATTTTCTGTGATGCTACCATGAAATAAATAAAATTGTATTCCATCTTTTTTACATGTGTTCCTACATAGCAACTTGCATTCATGTACATTGTATTATCTGCATTGCTACGTTGAAAAAAAAACAGACTAGTTGAACACGAGGATGAAGCCCTATCTGCCACAGCTAAGGAAGCTAGAGTACAATCTTCCAAAAGGTATGCCAAGAGTAGTACCAAATAAAATACAATGCATGTGCTTAATGTACATCCATAACAATTACGAACAATATACAATGTGTATGCATATTTGTTTGTTGTCATGTTCAATGTACACATGTTTGTATCAGAAAAATTTTGACAAGTGGCATGGGAATGAATAGTCAATCATCGCAAACATCAACACAATGACAAGGACAAAGGTAAAGATTCATAGATTATGCTCTTGCTATGTTTAGGAAACAAATATCCTCGGTTATTTATTCTACTATGCATGGTAAATATGTTTATGTCATTTACAACACATTTTTTTTAGTTCACATGAACTATCAACAAGTACAAGTGAAACGCCCAACATAATGCAAGGTCTAGAGACTAAGAGGTATGGTTACAAAACTCTAATCTGCATACTTTATTCAAATTGTACATATATTAAAGCTTGTCATATTTGAGAATATGCTTTCATATAAGAATGTTAAGTCATATGTTTTGTCTATTGCTTATGGGTTTGAGCAAATTTTTCCAGCCGAAAACACCCTTCAAATTGGAACATGGTTTACATTTGGGCCACAAAAATTACTATTAAAATACAATAATATGAATAATATTGAAATAAATATAAACAAAATCTCTTTAAACTTGAACCAAAGTTTGTCGAGCTCCAAGTATATTTCATAGCTGAGAATGTTTTTCCCATAGTTGATGTATTTCTATCACTTGATAATTATCAGACTAAGTGTTGTTGTGTGAGGGATAAAGTTATTTTCTCCCTTTCTTTTCCCTCTTCTATACTTACCCATTTTTCCCTTTTCTTCTTCCCCTCTATTATCCCTTTTTGGTTCTATACTTAGTCGCATTTATATGATCCCAGGTTCCCAGGGTGGCAGACTAACAGATCCTCATCTCCATCTATATGCTCACATCACGAGTCCAACTGACCATCGTTCCTTTCCATACTTAGCCAATTTTATGACCATAGGTTCCCGGGTTGGCGCTATCAAACTCTCATGCCCCGTGTTTCCTGATATACTTCTTGCACCCAAAACTTTCGTGATCTAAAATTTGACCCCAGACTCCTCGAACTCGCAAGCCTCACTCTACCTAGGATGAGTCCATCTGACCACCCCACCTTTCCATACTTAGTCGATTCTTCAAAGTTTCGTGGGTTCATGAACTCCCGGGTTCACAAAATTTTCAAAGCATTTTTCGCTCCCCTCCATCCCCGCCACCTTCTCCCCTTCCCAATGCACATTAATTATGTTTTTACTAGTGACAACTCACCACACATGTTCGAAAATATTGGCATTAATAAGTGAAAAGATCGAGGAGATCTCCCATTAAAACGCATTGATGGGAGAATATTATGGGATCTGATGGTTTTTTTGTGTCGATATTGAATTGGCAAAAATTGTTGGTTATTTTAGTTTTTTAAAGGCATCATCACAATAAGAATATGATATTATCCTAGCCCAATGTTATCTACAAAGGTGTTGACGTCATGTCCCTCTTTAATATTGTGCATATATTACAGCTTGTCGTATTTCAGAATATGCTTGCATATAAAAATGTTAAGTCATATATTTTGTCTATTGCTTATGGGTTTGATCAAAATTTGTGAGCTGAAAACACCCTTCAAATTGGAACATGGTTTACATTTGGGCCACAAAAATACTATTAAAATAAAATAATATGAATAGTATTGAAATAAATATAAACAAATTCTCTTTAAACTTGAACCTGAGTTTGTCGAGCTCCAAGTATATTCCATAGCCGAGAATGTTTTTCCCATAGTTAATGTGTTTCTATCACTTGATAATTATCAAACTAAGTGTTGTTGTGTGAGGGATAAAGTTATGTTATCCCTTTCTTTTCCCTCTTCTATACTTACCCATTTTTCCTTGTTCTTCTTCCCCTCTATTATCCCTTTCTGGTTCTATACTTAGTCACATTTCTATGATCGTGGGTTCGCGGACTAACAGATCCTCATCTCCATATATATCCTCACATCATGAGTTTGATCGACCATCATTCCTTTCCATACTTAGCCAATTTTATGACCGCGGGTTCCCGGGTTGGCGCTATCGAACTCTCATGCCCCGTGTTTCGTGATATGCATCTTGCACCCAAAACTTTCGTGATCTAAAATTCGACCCCGGACTCCTCGAACTCGCTAGATTCACTATACCTACGATGAGTTTTTCTGAGTTCGTCTGACCGCCCAACCTTTCCATACTTAGTCAATTCTTCACCTCCTATTGTCACATATTCGCAGGTTCGCAGACTCCTGGGTTCACAAAAGTTTCAAATCATTTATCACTCTCATCCATCCCCGCCACCTTTTCACCCTTCCCAATGCACATTAATTATGCTTTTATTAGTGACAACTCACCACACAAGTTCAAAAAGATTGGCATTAATAAGAAAAAATCTCGAGGACATCTCCCATTAAAACGCATTAAACCAAGATTTACGAGAGATTATATTATCATCCTCCAACGTTCATCTTAAATACTATCAGGACACAATTACTGTCACATGTTGCAATAAAAAAAAAAATTCATCAAAGAATTATCTTTTCTCACAGGCACCCCAGTTGCCTGAACTGACAGATAGTTCGATCCACCAAATAAACCTCCCTATTATCGAATTGAAAAAGGTGAATATTGTGGGATCTAAATTGTTTTTTACGTGGATCTTGAATTGGGGAAAATTGTTGGTTATTTTTTTTTTTTAAGGTAGTATGCCTCGCCTTTCCATACTTAGTCGATTCTTCACCTCTTGTTGTCACAGATTCGCGGGTTCCTGGACTCCCAGGTTCACAAAAGTTTCAAAGAATTTTTCTCTCACATCCATCTTCGCCACCTTCACACCCTTCCCAATGCACATTAATCATGCTTTTATTATTGACAACTCACCACACATATTTGAAAAGATTGGAATTAATAAGCGAAAAGGTCGAGGACATCTCCCATTAAAACGCATTAAACCAAGATTTACGGGAGATTATATTGTCATCCTCCAACGTTCATTTTAAATACTATTAGGAGCAAAGGAACGTTCTCATCACCTTATGGTTGCATCTCGACAACATTTCTGTGGAGATACGTTGAATATTTTTGGGCGCAAGGACCAGATTTTTCAGTGTCCAGAGCTTATTAATACTACTCATCCCCTTCTGCCCAGAAGGAATTTATCTGGAATTATGGAATTGTACGAGCAAGTTGTGTCCTCGAAGTTTTTTACTATAAGGAGTTGGTCACCTGGTGTGCTGAAAATTATATTTCGAACCAGAGGATTATCCAGTTGCAGGACCATTCCCAAGTATCCCTATCGCCTCAACTATTTTGAAAGATGTTAAGACTTCTCGAGCCAATGCTTACTTTCAAGGGAGAGGATTTCAAGGAGTTCTTAAAGAAGCATGATAATGGATTGGACCTTTTACCAGAATTCTTATAGGATGGTCGTCCCCGAGGACATCACCAGATTACATGTTAGTTCATTCAAAAACCCTTTCCGAGAAATTGCATGTCTTTTCACGAGGATAACGGGACAAGAAAGTACAGCCATCATCTCTCGGATGATTCTATATATTTTATATTTTAAGGTGAAGGAACAATCGATATTCGATTGGGGAAAGTTGATTTCCATTGAAATATCTTCCCAATTATTGCAATACAAAAGGCAGAAGAAATTATTTATGTCATCTTATTTAATTTTTGTGATAGCGCATTGTTGTCCATTCCCCAGATTATCTCTGTATAAGAAGGTAAACTACGAATTTGACCCAGTAACCTTCTGGTACCAGACATTATGGAGACACAAGGCCTCCCAACATTTTTATGAAGTCTTTAATGATTTTGACTCAGTTTTTAAAGGGTTGATATTTGGAAAGGATTTTCCCTTGATGTCTGACCAGGTGAGAAAGTTTCTAGATAGGAAGGGGACACTAGAACAAATGGAGAACTGTAATGTTATAAGGATTTTTGGATCCAAAGAAAATCCTTCCTTCCTTCCATGTCACATATCTGATACAATGTTTCTTGCTGAGGTAGCAAGGCAGTACACCTACTGGTTGCATTTTTTCCATGAAAGAGAAAAAATAAATTCATGCTTCTGCCTTGGAAATTTGGGGGTTTCATATTCATGAATATGAACAAGATTGACGAATTCGCGGGCCACTTCTACAACCTCAATTTAAAATCTATTGAAAAAGTAAAAGGGTTCGACCCTAATGGTATTTTTGTAGAACACCTATTGGTTGTCGGTTTTAGAAATTCTTTCATTCACACTATCCTTAATGAAGAAAAATATAACGCCTCAGGCATTCCTTCTCGTGACACTGGTGAACTGGAGACAATACTCAACACCAATGATTCGTACAAGCATAAATGAAAAGGTCCAGGTGAGAAAAGTGCCCAATCCCTGACTGCCACACCCAAGACTACAGCATCTCATAGCAGCTCTCCAACGGCCTACCCAAATGAGAAAGTCACACACAGTTCTTCAAGTGGAGGAGGAGATAAGAACCATCCCTCTGAAAAAATTGAAAGTTCTCATAAACTTGCCGCGAGCAAGAAATGAAAAAAAATTGTGCAAGAAGAGGAGGGACCGAGAAGAGAAAGTGATATCCACGATCTCTCTCTCGAAGATATGGAACTAGAAATTGACATTGACAAAATGTTCCTTGACGACGACCAGCTAGAGAGAATTTCTCCACAGAACCCTTAGAAGGAAATAATTGGGACTGATACCTTCGATGAAGAAGAGTCTTTTTCATTTTAGAGTGTTGTTTTTTACAGCGAATCCAAAAAATTGGTTATTGAAAAGAGAGATGTAAAGAATAAGAAAAGGAAATCTGGTTCAGATATTAACCTATGAAACATGTGTCCTTCCCAGATCTCCTAGATACACTGAGCAATTGGATATTCTCTAGACAACTTTATTAACGGCCTTGAAGCGGAGAACATCAGGTTAAAGGAGTGAATCAAAGAATTGGAGGGAGCTCTAATCCCCCTTCCACTATTGTCTAGTCCTTTAGCAATGATCAAGCCTACCACACCTGTGGCAAAGTTAAAAGGATCATCAAGCCTTCTCACATCATCCCGAGGCTATGTGGAAAAGAATATAAAGAGAAGAATGGAATTAATAATAGAAACTTGGAAGATGTCAAAAAGTATGGTCTCTTTTGGAACAAGAGCGCATTCTTTTCATGAGTATATGCAAGCAGATTTGAAAAATGAGAAAGGTTTCTACATCGATGCAATTGTACCATTTGGTGTTAAAGTTACTATTATGACGGAATTGAGAAGAAGAGAGGAGGATCTCCCTTCCTCGGATTGAATAAACCAACTAAATGCATTCTGGAAAGAAAAGGTAAAAAACCTGAATGGTATCGTTCAAGCATGTAGCCAGGCCATATCTAGAAGACATAAACTATTCAAGAAGCTAACTGAGATAGATCTAGCTGGCAGCACCAATGAAGTCCAAGACTTGAAATTGATATTCAACTTGTTGTTTTTAACCAAGAAAGAATTTGATGAACAAGTTGAGATCTATAAAGGATTGTCATTTGAAAATTTCTATGGAATTCTTGAATATGGTGAAGATGACGTGAAAAATTGGCTAGTTGATTATTCGATTAAAAACCAAGATATTGAAGAAGCATTGTGCAACATATCTATTGATCTAAGGGACTTGGAAAGTGAACTCTTCAATATAAAAATTCGGCATGAAATCAAAGTGGCGCCCATGAGGAGCTACATCGAGGAGTGGTTCAAAAAGGTTGTCAACAAGATTATCAATGAAGGGCAAAGGACAGTTGAGACGGTTCCCATAACTGCCAAGGAAAGCCATAAAAGGACATCAGTGAGAAAATGACAAGGCATGATATACCATCATAGTAAGTTCATACTGATCACATTCTTTTGTCTTTGTCAATGTCTTCATCCAGATACTCTACCTCTTTAAATAGAAAGGTTTAACCGAGAAGTGACAATTTTCTCTTTCTTCTTACCAAGTCTTGTTGTATTCCATCGCCCACTTTATTCTTTCTACAAGCTTGATTCTTGTACATATTTGATTTAGGGTCCACGGGAGCCCCAATCCTAGTCATTATGACAAACGCATTTAAATTTCAGAGAATATGTACTGAACTATATATTTTTTTACAAATTCCGATAGAGCTATTTTGGGAAATAATCTCAACTGTATTTTGTAACCTAGTTTATCTGAATATAAAATATTTGAGGTTGTTGTATCATTATATTTTTTTTTCTACCCATGTATCACAGTGTCAAAGTTCTCTTATGCATGCCGATCATTTTCTTTTAATTTTTATGTGATCAGATATCATTAGCCCTGCTATGATGGAGGTGAGCAAGTTCTATTTATTTACTTTATCAGTCACAAAAATTCTCTTTTTACAAGAAAATTTAAAAACTTCTTCCATTTTATGTTATATCTATTTTACTTTCATTTGAGGGACTTCTTTAAAGGTCTCACATTTTACAAATTTATGGTGTTTTACAATGTTTAACATTGTTTTATTGAATTTTTGTAATCTTAAAAAAAGTTTAAATAATTTTCGTGGAAACATATTAGTTAACATGTTCACTGCAAATTTATGGTGTTTTTCAATGTGTAATATTGTTTTATTGAATTTTGTAATTTTTTTTAAATTAACTCATTTGCCTATATAGCTATTGATAAATGAATTGAACCTCTTTCTACAAGAATTTATGAGGCTCTTTGATCCATAATTAAAAATGCATGATAAGGTTTTTTTTTCCATGCCCAGTACTTCCATTTAAATAAAAGAAACTCTATGGTGGCATCTACAGCTTCCACTCCTTACATTTTACATGCAAGAATAATTTGTGATAGGGTATCAGATTCAAGTAGAACATAGTTTTGTGGCCACTAGCCCTCTAACAAAGGCAACAAATCAGTGGACATATACAACATGGAAACTTAGGTGTTGACGTCATGTTCCTATTTAATATTGTGCATATATTAGAGCTTCTTATATTTGAGAATATGCTTGCATATAAAAATGTTAAGTCATATCTTTTTTGTCTATTGCTTATGGGTTTGAGAAAAAATTGTGAGCCAAAAACACCCTTCAAATTGGAACATGGTTTACATTTGGGCCACAAAAATACTATTAAAATAAAATAATATGAATAATATTGAAATAAATATAAACAAATTCTCTTTGAACTTGAACCTGACTTTGTGAGCTCCAAGTATATTCCATAGCTGAGAATGTTTTCCCATATATACTAAATGTTGTTGTGTGAGGAATAAAGTTATTTTCTCCATTTATTTCCCCTCTTCTATACTTACCCATTTTTCCCTTTTCTTCTTCTCCTCTATTATCCCTTTCAGGTTCTATACTTAGTCGCATTTCTATGATCGCAGGTTCCCAGGTTGGCAGACTGACAGATCCTCATCTCCATCTATATCCTCACATCACGAGTTCGATCGATCGTCATCTCTTTTTATACTTAGCCAATTTTATGACCGCGGGTTCCCGGGTCGGCGTTATCGAACTCTCATGCCCCGTGTTCCGTGGTATACATCTTGCACCCAAAAATTCAATGATCTACAATTCGACCCCGGACTCCTCGAACTCACAAGCCTCACTCTACCTAGGTTCACAAAAGTTTCAAAGCATTTAGCGATGCCTTCCATCCCCACCACCTTCATGCCCTTCCCAATGCATATTAATTAATCTCTTATTAGTGAAATCTTGTTGATTAATTGGGTTGGTTCTCATTGATGTCAACCCTTGAAGAAAGTTTGGTAGCGAATTTTGGTAGCACAAAGGTTTGGGTAATTGACCCAAGTTTGTTTGATGTATAATGGTATGAGTTTTGGTATATTTGCAGGTAATACTATTCTAGATGGATAGTACATGTCATTTCATTTCTGGTGGTATGTGGAACGTCACATAACTCCTCACGGTTCGAAAGTTATGGCCATGTGAAGTTGGAGAACTCTCATGAGTCATCTAGAAGCCCCAAAAGGTCAAAGTAGTCAAAGTGCATGCAAAGAATAGATTATTTAAATAATAAAGTGAAGTGACAAAGTCAAAAATGATTATTTAAATAATAAAGTGAAGTGACAAAGTCAAAGAGGATTATTTAAATAATAAAGTGAAGTGACAAAGTCANATTATTTAAATAATAAAGTGAAGTGACAAAGTCAAAGAGGATTATTTAAATAATAAAGTGAAGTGACAAAGTCAAGGAGGATTATTATTTGAATAATAAAGTGAAGAGACAAAGTCAAGGAGGATTGTTTAAATAATAAAATAAATGGAGAAATTTCTAATTATGGAAAGTGGTTATATGAAGGTTAACCCTAAAATGAGGAAAATGGGTTAAGTGGTCAAGTGGCTATTGGATACATGGACAAGTGGAAAATTGGGCAAAGTTGGACATAGGTGACTATGTGGACAAAGTGTCTATGTGGGAAAAGTGACCTAGAAGATGCTTCTAAGGAAACTACTTGGAGAGTATAAATAAGAGGCAAGGATCTATCATTTTGATCACACTTGAACATATTGAATATCTACAGGTGATTGAGGTAACCAAAGGATATCTAAGCCAAATTTCAGAGGGAAGGTGAAGCAAAGAAGGCCGAAATTCAAGGGAGGATAAATTATTTTCATGATGCTTTATAAGGTTCATTACAGGTTGAGGTACAGGTTGATGCATGGTTAAGGTTATTGGTACAGGTTGTTTGGTGCAGGTTGATTGGTACAGGTTTACAACAGTATATCTCGCAGTGATAGTTTGACAATGGTTCCATCATTCTACTTATACATCAGGGTGGTTAGACGGGGCAAGCACAGGTGGTTGTAGCCACCATTCGGTTGTAGCCAAAGAACATAGGGGGTTGTGGGCTCCTTCTAGTTGTAGCCAGAGAATTGGGGAGTTGGAGCTTCCCTCAGGTTGTATCTTGAGAAAATAGGGGGTTGGAGCCTCCTTCCAGTTGCAGCTAGAAAACAAAGGAAGTTGGTGTTTCCAATGAATGTAATTCTTCAAGACATATAAGAAAAAACATTTTGTGATTTTCTCTCGCTTTGGGGTTCCACATAAAACACTGGTGTATTGTGTATGTGTATGATTGCTCATTTGTTCATTATTTATTTACTATGTAACTATTGGATTATAATGCTACATTGATATAACACTTTCATTTTATGGTTAAAGGATTAAATTCCTCTATTACTGATTCACCCCCACCCCTTCTCAGTAATCCAACAATTGGTATCAGAGTGGGTTCCTTCAAGAAACAGTTTAACCATTGGAAGGAGATCATGGATTATTTTGAGAATGGAGTACCAATGTTTAAAGTTAATAATGGTTCAAAGTATGAGATGTGGAGCACAAGGATGAAAGTATTTTTACAGGCACAAAGACATTATATTTGGCTATCAGTTGTTACAAGATATGATAGTTCAAAAAGGAAAAAGACTGCAGCCAAGAAGGAATTGAAGAAGAATAACAAAATAGCAATGGATTTCATCTAGGAATGATTACCTAATATGGTAAGAGAAAAGGTTGGCAAATGTTCATCAACCAAAGAACTTTGGGATAAGTTACATAATGTATATTCTTCACCCATCACAGAATCAGAAAATGCCAAAGAAGAAGTAGGTGCAGAACAAGAAGAAAGATGTTCATCATGTCAGACAGATTTAGAAGAGGAAGAGTATGAAGAAGCAGAAGTTGATTACAGAGAACAATTGATCAATGCAATTGAATATCTAAAGAAATAAAGAGAAGAAAACAAGTCGTCCAAGAAAGAATTGATGAAGCACAAGGAAAGTGTTCAAGGTTCCGAAAAAACTCAACAGGTCATCAAGAATTTAAGAACTCGGCTAGAAGAGGCCAGAAGAATTGAAGAAACTATATAATATCAAAAGCAATGTTTAGAAGACAACATAGCAGCACAAAAGGAAGAAGCAGAAAAGAGAGAAAAGATATTGACGGATCATCTCAAGGAAAGAACCGATGACTTAAACCAACTTGAGGAAGAGTTTGGTCAAGAAGAGAGAAGACTTGAAAAATAAATAATTACATTGAAAATCCAACTTGAAGAAGCAAAGAGAACAGAAGTGGTCATGAAGTCTCAGATAATGAAGAAAGAAGAAGAGGTTGAGAAGCTTGAAGAAGAAGTTGTTACACTAACAATCAAAGTCGTCAATCTCAACAAGAATGTTGAAGAGACAGAAACATTTACATCAGAAGCATAGAATGAAGAGAAGCACTCTAGGTTGCTAGAAAAGAAGAATGAAGAAAATAGAAAGAGTTATGCAGAAGTGGTTAAAGGAAGGAATCATGGTCAACCAGAATCTAAGAAAACTATTGAAGATACATCTTCAAGAAGACAATTTGTGTTCAAGCCACAATGAAGCTTCAATCATGAGCATGATCAGTCAAGGAAGAAATTAAGAAGGACTACACCACAAAGAAGAACATTCACTCCCAGGTATGCAAATTTATTTTATGGTCATTGTTTTTATTGTACTAATTTTGGACATAAGGTTGCAGATTGCAGGCATTATAAAAGAAATATTCAAGCAAGAAATGCATGTGTGGCCCCACGTAACATTGAATGTTACAAATTTCATACTATGGACACATATATCGTGATTGTAGAAGCATGATTGATACTTTCATGAAAGAGAACACTAATATCATATATAATAAAGTATGGATAAAAAAACAGGAAGAATAGGTGAACAAAGACCAAGTCCCGAAGATCGCAAGATTGACAATAAAACGAGATGAAGAAAAATATACAAAGAAAAAGAAAGATGCCAGATTGGTCCAGGTGGATATCGGTGGCCACCCACCTTTTCCGACTGGCTCAAAACAGTTTTCTTGCAATTTTGGCAGTTTTGGCAATTTACTATTTTTAGCAGGTTTTAACTTCCGGGGCAATTTTGAGGGCCTAAATGAAGGTTTTTCGAGATAGAGGTTCTCAATGATATTTGAAGGCATGATTGAGCCCCCAAAATGAATCTCCTCGATGATACGTTTCCAACGAGCTATCATATGCCTAAAACGGAGATCGTATGCAAAAGTTTTGTGCCGAAAAAAACCTAGATCAGTGGTATCAGAGCAGGTTGTTCTTGATCATTTTTTTTTTCAGTGCATGTCCCCGAAGAGGTCCGAGTATAGAAAGTTGGGTCTCGAGCTTGTCTCTCTTGAGGATAATCACTCTCAGACAACCAAGAAACCCTCAATGGCAGAAGAAAAGAAAAATGACAAAGCAGATGATCCTATTAGTCTGTTGCTTGAGCAAGCTCTCACGCGACAGAGGGACGAAATGATGGAGAATTTTTCCCACATCCTTCAACGCATGTCGATAGCAACAGACGCATCTTCATCAAGCAGCCACTTTGGAGGAACCTCACCTTTCAAGGTACAAGTTAATTTTGATATTCCTGTATTTGAAGGACAGATAGATGCGGAAGCCCTAGACAAATGGTTAAATCTGCTAGAAGGTTATTTCTATGTTCACAAATTTTCTGACAAAGTAAAGATCACCTTCGCACTCCTTAAATCTCTTCCCCA
>SNQJ01S0018698.1:132017-156217 GCA_010110895.2 Picea sitchensis
ATGAGGCATGCATACCTATGCTCGGAATACAAGATAACTCAAAGCATGGTCGTCGACCAATACACTATGGATCCATGAGAATACTGACTAAGGATATGGCCACCAAAGATACAATGTGGATCCATACCTCCATGACATGAACTAATCATAGCCACGAAAAATACACAGTGGAGCTACGAGATGACAAAACATAGCCACAGATCAATACAAAGTGGATCTATGTGACAGTATATATATATCAGTAATATTTCCAGCATGGTGATTGTACTAAAATATTTTACATGCTCAAACGATCTCCATCGCATCCTGGGCAAATAACATAATAGAGTGAGCGCCCAACCTAGGGTATTTGTCCCGATCCCAATGCGGTACTAATCTAGCCAAGTGAATAGATGATTTGATGTCAAACATGGTAGAACCCACTTGATTATTGTTCATTGACGTAAATTGTTAACAACTGTGAGCGAAATCACTAATGATGCCAATGACTCCCAAGGTACCCTAGTACATTCTAGCGAATGTGAATAAATGAGTTGAGGTCTAACATTCGTGGAATCATCCGATTAGAGGTCAATGATGTAAACCTATTTTCAAAAGCGAGGAGGCTTTCCATTGAGGCATGCAGGTCCCAAGGTACTAACTAGTTTTTAATTCTAATTCCGATATGATGCGTTAAAGTCGACAGGAAAAGACTCATCGAAGGAGGGCCTTTATGTATCCCCCATCATCAACACGAAACTAACACGGGAAAGTGATGTAATATGGTGGATCAAATGATTATGGACTGACATAGGAAATGGAAATTGGTAATATTGCAGATGGATGGTTTGAAGCGAAACTTCCCTTGAACATGATGAGGCACAACAACTAACTTGGCAATATTGACTCGACGAGTACCAAGAACCTGATGTGATGAAAATAAGAGAACTTTTCAACTAGAAGGTATAACGACACATGGAATTGGTATGACTCATATACAAGTGGATTACCCAATTGTAAGACAAGACGCGAACATGTGCCATGTTCAAGGGAGACAATAGCTGCCATAAAGGATTCCAAAAAACTTGACCCACTTCCTTCAATTTTTCCCCCATCTAGATAGATGAGTACCTCTTTCTTTTTTAATGATCTTGAGGAGGATAACAGATGCTCGGTATAGCTCATACTTCGGATGAGTCAATTGACATATGCTTAATGAACCTTAGGAAGGAGGGGTTCGGTCCCAGATGGGTCCTGGAGATCGGACTCACATAGGTCCTTCGATGCATAGTTTTACGAGCCCAAAGAAGGTAAACTCGGTGGTTTTTCATGATTAGAGAGTCTGAAAAGAACTTAAATACAACTCCATGGATGAATTTTTCGTAAATTTAGTCTCCCAAGCCCGAAAAAAGTGTAAAACAATACAGGGGAGAACTCTTCTAATCATGCTTGATTAGAGTAGTCATTTTTTGTAATTAGTCTCGTGAGGCCAAAAAAGAGATAAAATACCACTCGAAAGACGCCCTTTCAAACATTTTAACAAGTGTGAAAGGAATCAAGATCTCTCGACAATCGTTTCATGTTTAGGGAGTCCGAAGAGAGTTTAAAGGAAACTCCAAAGAGTTCATTTTTCGTGTAGCCTTTACGAGTCTAAAAAAGAGATAAAAGTTTACTCAGTAACTTATTCTCATGTATTAACGAGCACGAGAAAAACCAAAGACTAAGTTTGGAACTTCCCAACATAATTTCCAAAGGTTTTGAATGGGACCCATGGATAGTTGGTACTTTTCCCCTAGCTGTGTGATGGAAGTTAGTGGATTTTCTCTAGCATTGTGTCTAGAGGCTAGAGATTTGTCCCCCCAATCTTCATTTCATCCATCGACGTGTATGTTGTCACCAATTTTTGTACCATATGGAGAAAAGGGGTCAGTAGACAAAGGCGGGTGAAAGGAAGGTTAAGTTACGAGATCTAGTGAAAGACTCAACTCAACGGGAGAGGCGGTTGTTTCATTTTTTAACGAGCTTGACACAGGAAAACAACTTTTCTCATGACCAGGTACTACCAAAGGATTAGATAATTCTAAGGTAGGTTTCATTTTTACACAAGCTTGAAACTATAAACTATGTTTGAGGCCCTCTGTTTCATTTTTTAATGAGCTTGACACAGTAACGGGAACTTTGCCCAAACCTGGTTTCACGTTTTAATGAGCTTGGAACCGAACAACTATGCTCATAAACCTCTACTTGATCATGGATTCCAAGAGGACAATTTTCTGGAAGGAATACATGTCAAGGGACAAACCTCGTGCATGGATTCCAAGAGATCTTTGCTATATGGAAAAACTACACTCTGGAAGGAATACATGTCGAGGGTCGCGATAGGGGTAAGTAGATCATACTCTAATAGCCATATTTAATAGATCACCATGTCAACTACCATATCTAAATCGAAATAAGGGAGAGATTCCTTCTCATTTAGATTTGAATGCATGGGAGAGGTTGCCACATAATTCACCTACGGTGGGGTGGATGTCGTTGGCATGTAAGGACCGTTCAAGGAAGTCGGATGGTTGACCATCATATGAGGGCCAATGAATGAAAGTCGCTCTATGGTCACCATGTTTCCATTGTGAGGGAAACACATCAATCAAAATATTGTGGACACAACATCCTTCATAGCATAAAAATAGTCTCTCCTATGGAGCAACTTAAAATCCAAGGGGTCATGGGATACCATCTCATCAATAAAGATAGTTTTCCCTCCCAAAGTAACAATAAATTGAGGAAGGATCCCTAAAGGTTGACTATCCCTTATGTTAAAAGCCAATAGATTATGAGTCACCGACGCAGACTGAGGAGAACCTAAATCTTTCCAATCAATGGAGGATAAAATACTTACTGATGCACCAATTTCTGTTACAGAATGTTTCATCTACAGACATATGAAAGCTCCCTTGGATTAATAGACCCTATACCAAGATAGAAACACTACAAGTGGACACTAACATCCCTTTAAACTCATTTTAACCAATCAAAAAGAGAGAGGGAAAAAGGGCATGATGTACTTGTTTACGAGGTTTGTCCTCAGTGCTTCCAATCTGTGAGATTTATCTTCAAACCCCTTGGTGCAACTTGATACCTGCAATGGGTAGAAAAGAGAAACAACTATCTACTATTCTATTTGATTAGGTAAAACAAATTCATCTACGGAGATTGAAGCAACAGTAGACAAGCACATGCAAGAATACACAATCTTGAAGGAAATAGGCCAAGTATATTCAAATGAGAACCCAAAAAGAATACTTACAGACAGTGATTGATATAACAATAGCCTCTCCAATCTCTCCCCATCCAACCCTTGTACAAATCTTCCAAGATCAAAATGATGATACTCTGACTGATTACTTCTCTCCTTCACCTTGGAAAGCCTTGAATATATAGGCTTGAGAGGCACAACCACCCTGATAAAATGAGGGATATGGTTGAGGAGATGGCTCCTTGAGGTTTGGATCAAATCCTAAGGTGAATCCATAGCTTGAGGGTCGAACACAACCAACCCCATCTTGAGAGAGCTAGCCCTTAGAATAAGGTGGAGGAGATCCCCCTTTTGCCTCAACAAGAATGGTGTTCCCCCAGAGTGAGAGACAGGGCGTCATCCTAATAGTGGTGCTCCTCTAACATGGTAGAGGGGCGTCATGGCCAAGGGGTGCCACCCTTTATAAATTCTCAAAAATAGGTCATTTTTCAGAGAAAAATGTCTTTTTTGTATTGAAATGATGGGTTTCTTCCTCCCATATGACTTAGGGGTCATGGAAAATTGTTTTCATGGTGTCAAGGGGTGGTGACACCTAAAAACGTGTGTGACACTTGGGAAGGTGCATACGACACTTGTGGCAGTGCATGGGACACTTACCGAGGTGCATACGTCACTTTGCGACACTTGCAACACTTAGGGTGTGCAACACAAATGTGACATTTTGATGTGTAACAGTTAGGAAACTTCCTTGAAGGCCTGCTCTCTCTAACTACACTCCTAGGAGCCTCACCAACAACCCCCAATGTCTACAATAGCCACCTTGATCTCCTGAAAAAAATGAAAGGGGATAAATCCCCCTCCCCACCTAAATTGTGGCTCCCTAAACTGGAAGTTGCTAACCACTTCTCATCCTCCAGAGCCTGCTACTCCTCATCCTCTATCATTGTTTATGACTCCTGAGATTTCCTATATGCCAGGTTCTCCTCAATCTTAACATCTCTGCTCAATGAGACCCCAAAGGATTACACGATCTTCATACAAGCACATTGAAAGATAGTTGTCAGCAGAGATGTTAAGTTATCCTCGAACTTAACATCTTTGCTCACAATTATCTTTCAATGTGCTTGTATGAAGATCATGTAATCCTTTGAGGTATCATTGTACCCCAAAAATATACCCTTATGCCCTAAATACTCCAACTTCATTCTCTTCTCCACATGCACATGGATGTAGACTAGACAACCAAAGATCCTCAAATGTCCTATCTCTAGCTTCACTCCTAAGAATTCATCCTCCAGACTCTTGTCCCCCAATATTCTATGAGGACTCATGTTCTACACATATACTTTCATGTTACACACCTCTGCCCAAAGAAACATATGCAACTTTTGGTCATGTATCATATCCATGGAAGAATCGATGATGGACTTGTTCTTTCTCTCCGCAACCCCATTATGTTAAGGATTGTATGAGATTGTAAAATCCCTCTTGATCCCTTCCTCCTTGCATAAATACTTGAAATCATTGGAGGTGTACTCTCCCCCATTACCCGACCTCAAGACCTTGATATTCTTTCCTATCTAGTTCTCCACCGGAACTATGAACTCCTGAAACTAATTGAAGACCTCATCATTGGTCTTCATAAAGAAGATCTAGGTTTTCCTTGAAATTTCATCAATGAACATCAGATAGTATGATTCTCCCTACATTGATGCTACTGACATCGGCCCACTCACATCTGAATTTATAAGATCCAATATCCCATTGGATATACTCTCCCTACTTGGTAAAGCAGCCTTGTCATTCTTTCCAAGTGCACACCCTCTGCACACTCCCTTTTTCTCAACACCGAACTCTGGAAGACCTGTAACAGTCTCCCTCATAATCACAAATTCCTTGTAGTGTAGGTGTCCCAACCTCCTGTGCCATAGCTCACATAAGTTATCATTGTCATGTATGAAATCTTGAATAGGATTTCATGTCAACCTATATAATATATCCTCTCTAACCCTAATTACCACTATTATGTCCAGGATAACTTTCTCTGGACATATGAGTACCTTCCCTCTCTGAAAAGTAATAGCAAAACCCCTATCCTCAATATCTAAGACTAAGAGCAAGTTCTTCTTTAGTCCCAGTACATAAATCACATATTAAGCATCAAACGAACCTCCTGACTCAAGCTAGAACAAAATAGTTTCCTCGCCCTTCACTATATACTTGGCATCTTCACCAAGCTCCACATGGATCCCTAAGTCATTCTCTGTCATATTGTTGAATAACTCCCATGCTTTTGTCATATGAAAAGATGCACCATTGTTCAAGTACCATGCACTCTCGATGGTTGTGCTAGTAGAAAGGCAAGAAACTAGTGAGAAATGCTTCTCAAACTTCGCTACAAACTCATCTAGTTGAATCTATACTATTGTTGTTGTCTGCATATTTCTTCTTCCCTTCTTCTTCTCTGGACACTAAGATGCATAATTTCCATTCTTATGACATGTGAAGAACTTGATTTTACTAAGGTCCTTCTTCATCCCCGACTGTGATGTTCCTCCATCATTTTTACCCTTCTTACTGGAACCCTTTCCTTTTCCCTTCCTTGTCTTACTGACAAGGTCCAAGTTCTCATCGCTATTTCCCTGCTTGTTTCCTTTAAACTCCTCTCGTGTCTCTTCATGGATACAATCATCCCAAATCCTCTGCCAAACTAGGAGTCTTTCCCAAGCACAAACTCCCTTGACAAATGGTTCTCGGGACTTGGGAAAACCATTCAATGCCTCATTAAGAAGATCCATGTCATCCAATTTATCCCTTATAGCTAAAATTTGATGACATACCTAAGCGATCCTAATGAAGAAGATGGTAACATTGTCAATTCTAGACATCTGCACATGTCTGAGTTTATTTCTTAAGACCATATTCTTATTCATGTTATCGCTCTGGATTAATCCTAGCAGGGCATCAAACATCTCCTTAGTTGTCTTCTTCTCGGATAAGTGAGGAATTAGATGATCCTTCACTGAATCCAATATTACGCGTTGGGCTTTGATCTCCTTATGGTGAACTCCCAAATCTTGTGGATCTTTCGGTGGAACAACTTCTTTTTCCACTATATCCCAAAGATCATATTCCTTGAAAGCCAAGTAACTCTTGCTTTACAAGATAGGAAATTGGATGCTCCATCTGATCTATCTTCAACTCTTAGACTTGTTGCTACCATCCCTTAGATATGATAATTTTTCCTGGAAATAACTTGTTGCTGAAATTTCCCATGTACTGACATGTACAATCTTGTACGCGCTTGTCACTACTAAAACCCGTGTATGTACACGACTTTATTTAATCAAACCTATGTATGTAAGTAATTGTTCCTACTGCAACCTTCATACGGCTATGTATGAATACAAACCCTAGTTCTACTTCAATACAACTATTTCCCTAAAATCCAAACCCTTGATTTATGATTGTTGGTTATAGATATGTTGAGATCTCCTTCTAGTTCTGATAGATCTGTTGTCAACTATTGTGGATTTGAGATCTAGCTTCCTCCCAAGGTAAGTGCTCTGATACCATGTTGATTTTATAATCCTAGCACCTAGGTATCTTGTTATCGAGTCATTTCCTTGTTTTAAATCAAATTAGCAACTCACAAAACATAATACAGGTGCTAGAACAATCAACTCAAATAAATAGTGAAATCAATACTAGAAACCAAAAGCTCATACACAATACACAAACATATTATTCCCATAAACTAAGCTTATCATTCAAAATTCAAACAACTTCAAATCTTACAAGGGCTCCCTTACTAGGAAAATGGCCCACAGATAAATACATAAAATTTTAGATGACACCTACAAACCCTAGCAACTCTTGGTCCGATGTACGACCACGAACTTTCATGCTTTTTAAGATGTGTGCACATTTCCTAAAGCAAACTCGCGTATATGGGCCTATATCCACTAAAACCCACTTACGGTTTCCTTTGTTCTCTCTTCTCGTTGCCCTATACTCATCTCTAGATGAAAGTCCTTCTCCACCTATCTGAGATATCCTTGAGCAAAATTCCTTCTCTGCTCTCTGTGTCAAAACAATCAACCTTCCTTCTTTACCATAGCCTTACTTTTTAATACTGAGTTATGACATAACCCTAATCTCCAAAGTGATTCATGGTTGAGATAAAATCTCACCTCACTTGAGATCAATGGCTAAGATTTAATTCACTAATGCTAATAACTTTAACATTTCATTAAATAAACTCAATTAATTAATAAAGCACATTGCTTTAATAATTCCTTTAATTAAAGTAAAGTATCAAGGTATAAGGATTTGGACAACTACCAAATGTCCGAACACTTAGACATGTGCAGAAGTACATGTTTGATGCTACAAACATCAACAATAGGGATGAAAGTACTAAGGACTTACCAATCACATGAAAAATATCAATATTATTTAAGAAATGTGAAAGCTTTATTGGAGTAAGGTTAATTCCTTCAAAGAGATAGTTGGTATGGGGGTTTCTCATTTTAAGGGTTCATGTAAAGAGATAGATAGAATAAACATTGTTGATTTAGTTAAGACTACCTCATTTTTTCCAAGTTTTTTAGGGGAGGAACATAAATTCTTGGTAGAGGAACTATCCAAGGAATAGTTAAAATCTATATCGGCTTCCTTTTAGAGGGACAAGAGTCATGGGCCTGACGGACAATGGATTTATTTACAAGGTCTTATGATCCATTGGAAGAGGAGTTGTTGAGGGTTGTGGAATATACTAGAAGAACGGGAAAAGTGTTGGGATATTTTAACTCTACCTTTATTTCATTAATCCCTAAGAAGGATATTCCTAAATCATTTGATCATTCTAGACATATTTCCTTATGTAATTGCATCTATAATATCATAGTAAAATTTATTATTTTTCGAGTGAAGAAGATATTCTCAAAGTCCATATCAAAAGAACAAGTTGGTTTCTTGCATGGTAGACAAATTCTTGAAGCTATAGAGGTAGCCCATTCACACCATCAAAACTTAGAAAATAAATGCATTGGTCATGAAGTTAGATTTATCCAAGGCGTATGATAGATCTTCTTGGTGATATCTAAGAGTAACCCTACTTCATATAGGATTATGTATTCATATCGTCAATTGGATCTTGGGGAGTCCATATTCACTCTCTTTTTTGTTTTAAGTAATGGTTTTGTTTTGTGGTTTTTTAAACCCTCTAGAGGCCTAAGGAAAGGATTTCCTCTAACCCCTCTTCTCTTCTTGATAATTGTTGAAGGACTAAGTAAGTTGATTTTAAAGACAAAATAACAAGTACACTTAATGAGATTAAATTAGGGAGGTATTTCTTTTTAACTCATCTATCATTTATCGATGATGTATTGTTATTTTGTGGTGGATCAAAAAGAGAGATAAATAATCTAATGGAAATCCTTGATTTGTATTGGACAACTTTAGCTATGGAAAACAATAGACATAAGTCTTCTATTGACATTAATAGGGTGGAGGAGGAAAATGTGAGAAGGACTTTGCAATTTTTTTCCTTTCAGCTTTTACACTTTACGTAAAGTTGAAGTACTTTGGTTCTTCTCTGAAACCAAATAACTATCAGAAGAAAGATTGGAAATGGTTGATACAAAATATAGAAAAAATAACTAAGAATGATGTAACCATTGGCTTTCTCTGGGAGGTATATTGATTTTGGTCAAGTCACTATTGGAAGAAATTCTAGTTTATTGGAATGCTATGGATTTCATTCCTAAAGGAATTTAGGAATTAATCAAGGAGAGATGCTTTAGGTTTGTTTGGACTAGCAAGAGAGAGAAAGAACGTATCCCTCTTATAAAATAGGAGGCATTTGCCAAACCCAAGGATGAAGGTGGTTGGGGCTTAAAAAATTTCAACTCTACGGTAATTTCATGGCAACCAAAAGCTTATGGAGGATTATTTTAAAACAAAATCTATGGAGGCAAGTGATAATTCAAAAATTATAGTGAACCCCTTTCCTTGAAAATTAGCTTTCTTGGAAAGTAGGAAAAGGGGATAATTCCATAATTAGGGTAAATCCTTGGCTTGGAAGTGGATATATTTTAGAATTCCATAGGCTTTGATTGGATCTTTACAAAACCAAGGCACATTGGGTCAAGCAGTTGATGTCTTAACCAATTCTATATAGCATTAGGACTAGTAAAATGGCAAGGGTCTAGGCGTGACAGAGCATGAAAAGGGATGTGGAAGGCATATCATCTAGCTTAAGAAAATCCATATTAGATTAAATAATGAGGAGGATATCATTTTCTAGTCCGGGAACCCAATTATGGGGGAAATCATTCCTAGGATAGCCTATAAAGTTTTATGAGAAGATACAAATAGGAAGAGAAGGCTTGGTGGTGGAAATTACTATCTAAAATCCAAATTTTATATGTGGCTTGTTCTTCAAAACAAAGCCTTGACTTGGGATGTGCTCCAAAATCATAGTCAACATGGTCTAGGAAAATATACCCTATGTAAGAAAGATGGAGAGAAAAT
The DNA here is from genome assembly GCA_010110895.2 of Picea sitchensis. Lineage (NCBI taxonomy): Eukaryota > Viridiplantae > Streptophyta > Pinopsida > Pinales > Pinaceae > Picea > Picea sitchensis. The sequence continues at coordinate 141,790 of SNQJ01S0018698.1, forward strand.
TGACCATTTATTAAATGCACGTCCTTTTGTTGGTCTAGTGTAGGTATAAATGGATTTAGTGATAGGGTGTAGGGGGGCTTGGCATGGCCTTGTTGTGGAAGATGCTTTTAAAAAATGGTTTCAAAATAAAGAGTTGGAAGCCTTTAAGGCCCTTCCTTTTGTGGTGGTGTGGGGTATATGGTTAGCTCATAGTGCATATATTTTATAGATAGATACATTCCATCATTCCAATGTGATCCTAGATTCAAGAAATCTTTGAAACCTTTAAAACTTGTCGCATACCACTAAAAGCTAGAATTATAAAAGAACCTCAAATTGACATTTCGATGTCCTAAGGATTATTTAATGGAGCTAGTCGACATAGAGGTTTTATTTGTGGTATTGGAGGCTCTTCATATATCATTAATGATCATTTATTTTTCTTGAAAGTAGGTTTGGGAAAGGGCACAAATAATTAGGTTGATTTGTTTTCTTTGAAGATTCTATTGAAAATGGTAGTGGATCGATTGATCCGGATTTAGGAGCGAAGCGAACTGATTAATAGACTGAATACAATAAACACAGAGAGATAAAGAAAAAAACAGATATCCAATGAATAATATCTTCTATTAAATGAATGAAATAGGCTGAAACTGTAAAAATGCAAAACTAAAACAATTGCTTGAATGGTGGTAGCTATCTCTAAGAAGAGATGTGGTCACTACGCATATCTGTCTGATAAGAATGATTACAATGAGGCTCTAGAGGCCTTTTTAATATTACTCATGAATTCCAAAACCTAGACATCCAAAAACCTAACCCTAGGAGATGAAACGCCAAAAGTTATGTGGGGCCCCATGGGTAAGTTGGTACATCAACTTCTCGGGGTTGTAAATTTTTCATACGACCTTCGTTTTAGGTGTGTGATATCACGTTGGAAAGGTATTTTAGAGAGCTACACATTACTCCGTCTACATTTTGCATGTGGGGAGAAAAAAAAACTCTTTATAGGGCCCCAAAACGGTCCTGAAAGTACAGCAAGATGTGTTGACATGAAAACATACAAAATAAGTCAGTTGGATTAGGTGGGAAGCCACCAGTATCCACCTAGAAGATGTGTAGGGCTTCAGATAGCCCCGAAAGTGTAGAACCTGCAATTACAAATAAGTACAGAAGAACGTGTTGAACTAAAAACTGTTAAGATGAGCCAATTAGAATATGTGGTTGGCCACCAATATTCACCTGGATCAGTCCTCCCCCCTTAGGAAGCAATGGTCTCCATTGCATTGAGTTCCCCCATCAGGTGAGGAAACTTCTGTTTAATTTGGCTCCGGGTGAGCCACTTTCATTGGTGTAGGAGTTGCCCTACCTTAACAACCCGATAAAACTGGATTTGTTGCTAGCGAGTTCCCTTGACCTGTGTGTCCACTATCTGATTAGCGTGTTCCATGCAATCGGGGTTGATCTATGTTGGTGTCAGTTGTTCTGTGATCTCTGAGGTGTCTAATAATGGTATAAAATGTGGTCGAAGGAGGTCCACATTGAACATTGGGTGCAATCCAAGGAAAAGAGGAGTGTTGAGCTCAAAAGCATTGCTACCCACAACCTTGGTGATGGTGTAAGGCCCATAGCGAAGTGGGCGGAGATTCTGATGGGGCCATGTAAGACACTCCTTCTGCAAATGTAACCAAACCTTGTCTCCAACCTCAAACTAGTGCGATACCCTGTGTTGATCATGGCATTGCTTATACTTAGCATTGGATTTCTGCAAACTCTCATGGACATGTTGGCGGATGTATTGAATCCTCTCAATGAATCTGGTGGCTTTGTTGGTCTCAAACTGAACATGGCAATATTTTATCTGTGTGGTTACCAGAGGTAGTGCAACATCAATGGGACCCAAGGGTTGGAATTGCAGTCCCACCTGAAATGGGATATGGTCGGTGGAGTTATGGAGATCCATGTTGTAACTGTGTTGAACATAAGGGAGACTCTCATCCCAAGTACGTGGATGCTTAGAGTTGTACATGCACGAGATGTGCACAATCATCTTATTGACAACCTCTGTTTGGTCATTTGTTTGGGGGTGGAAAGTAGTGGATTTAGTGAGCTTGGTGTCCAACAGTGACCAAAGACTCGACCAAAATGTGATGAGGAACCTGTTGTCTCGGTCGGAGATGATGGTCTGTGGTATCCCAAAATGGACCCACACTCACTCGAAGAATACCTTGGTAGTATCGATCGTTGCGATGTTCTTCTTGCAGGCTGTGAGGATGGCCATCTTCAAAAACCGATCAACGACCACAAATACACAATCATTGCCATGGTTGGTGAATGGAAGGCCAAACATGTAATCCATCGAGATGGATTCCCAAGGATTCTCGAGGGTAGGAAGAGGGGTGTATAAGCCTTTCTTCTTGATTGGTTGGCTTGGAAATGGCACAGGCAATGCAAGATATGATATACTTGTTGACGTCCTGTCGAATTTTTGGCCAATAAAAATGTTTCTGGAGAATGGCCATAGTTTTCTCCACGCCAAAATTAACTGCCATCTTATTGTAGTGGGATTCCCAAATCAGCTTTGCACGCTCGCTTGCAAGAACACAGAGATGGACCAGATGGCATAGCAGCTCATCCTGAATGTGAAAATTAGTGATATCCATGCCTTTACCCAAGAGTTGATAGGTGGTGGAAAATTTTGGATCTTGCTAATAAAGTTGGGGCCACTCTAATGCCTCATGTCCACAGGAATGAAGCACAGTGGTGAGTGAAGCTATGGTAGGTCGACTGAGGCAGTTAGTGACACAATTTGTGCTCCATGTCTTATACTTGATTTTGAGATGGAACTGTTGCAGGTAGGTGGACCACTTCTGATGGCGGTCGTTCTGCAACTTCCCCTATGTATGTATGAACTGCAGAGGCTTGTGATCAGTGTGGATGTTCGTCTCCTTTCCCATAATGTAATGTTTCCATTGACGACGGACTTGTACAATGGAATACATTTCCTTATCATAGCTGGGGTATTTCCGGATAGTATCTGATAATTTCTCACTATGGTATGCCACCAGATGACCATGATAAGTGAGAATTGTGCCTATGGCATAGTCAAATGAATCAGTCTCAATCTTGAACGGTTGTTGTTGACCGAGAAAGGAGAGTACTAGAGATGAGCACAAGCGATACTTCAGAACATCAAACTCTCGTTGTTGTTCCTTCCCCCACGCGAACTTTTCCCTACCACCTCCCTTGGTCACGTGGATGAGGGCCCATGCAATATGGGAGAATCCCAACACAAACCGTCAGTAGAAGTTGGCCAGTCCCAAGAAGCTCTGAAGCTTGGTTAGTGTGGTTGGGGTTGGGCAATCATGGATGACTTGGATCTTAGCAGGATCAACATGTACCCCATGCTCATCAAACAATGTAGCCCAAGTATTGGACCTTGTTCATGCCAAAGGAACATTTTTCCAAGTTGGCATATATCTTGTGATGCCGAAGGGTGCTCAAAACCTATTGAATATGTCGCATGTGCTCCTCCCAAGTTTTGTTGAATATGAGGATGTCATCCAAATATACCACCACAAAAGATTTGGTAAAGGGTCTCAATACATCATCCATCAACCTCATGAAAGTGGTTGGTGCATTTTTTAGGCCAAAGGGAATGATTAACCATTCAAAGAGAGCTTCTTTAGATTTGAAAGTTGTCTTCTATACATCAGTTGGTTCGATGGGAACCTGGTGGTAGCCAGACTTTAGGTCAATCTTGTTGAAGAACTTTTCCCCCTTGAGTTGGTCAAGAAGGTCATCAATCATAGGAATTGGGTATTGGTTTTTTACTGTGATTTTGTTTAATGCTCTGTAATCAATGCATATTTTCCAAGTCTCATTCTTCTTCTACACCAGTACAATCGGGCTTCCGCAAGGGGAGGAGTTGGGTCTGATGTTCCCCTTTTGAAGAAGCTTTTGGATCTGACGCTTGATTTTATCATTTTCCATAAATGAACGATGATATATTGGTCCATTAGGCATAGGTGCATCAGGGGTCAGATCAATTGGATGCTTGAATTGGTAGTGCGTCGGGATAAATATCACACAATACCTCATCTTTGAAAGTCTTGATGTCATAGGGAAGATGACATTGTTGGCTGACATAGAGATCTCTTCCTTGGTGAAGCTAGTCAATGGTGTAGGGTTGCGAGTGTGGTGTAATCGGAAATTCCAACCACTTGACGACCTCTATTGATATTAGGTTCTTTTGAGTGTCACTATCGACAATGAAATGAAGAAGAGCCCCCTTTACCCACTTCTGTGAGTGAAAGAGGCGTTCCCCTTCCTCTAGTTCTTCTGGTTCTCTTGGCTGGACTTTGGTGGTAGCGACAGTGGCACTGGGTTCAACATCAATAATCCACTTCCCTCCTTCTGGATTTGATTCAGAATTAGAATCGACCTATGACTCGGAATCCTTCATCTCGACCAAGAGTGACTTCTTAGAGCGGCATTCTTCAGTGTTGTGCCAAGGGATTTTATGGTATGCACACCATTTTCACGTGTCTTTCTTCGTTTTCTCAATGCCCTTCTTGTGTTGTGGCTTAGAATGATTGTCCTAAGAGTGGCCATATTTTCTCTGTCCCTTGTTGTGTGGGTTAGGGTTGCCTTTACCCTACTTAAGTTGTGGGGAGTTTGCAGATCCAAACTCTCGCCTCTTCTGCTTAAATTTCTACTCAATCTTGACAGCATATCTATAAGTCGTACCCAATGCGGCGATGCCCAGAAACTCCATTTTTGTTTGAATGTATCTATGCAAACAACCGCGGTTTTTTAGCACTAGATGTCGCTTGTATTCCTTGATACCCAACTTGGTGCGCAGGGTATGGAAAATATTGGTGAAATCTGGTATTGTCTAGTTCCTTTCTTGACACAGGGTGGTCCATCTAGTGTACTAGTCCTCGTAGCTTCCAACATGGTAGTATTGTTCTTTAATGGAATCTCGGAAGGAATCCCATGTAGGGGAAACCAAAAATATTGCAAATTCATCTATGGCCCTTTGCTCAGAGTAAGTTTCCCACCAGTCCTTAACATGGGGGGCGGCCTTGAGGAGTGCAAAAGTAATATTTTCCCTATCGAAAAAATTGTGGACCAAAAAATACCCTTCGAGAAAATTGAACCATTTAGCTATAGCATATGTATCTATCAGTCCTTCAAATAATGGAATATCAAAATTTACATGTACCTTGAATGGGTTTGCATGGTCGCTTGATGAAGATGCTTCTACTATGGGAAGTCGCTAAAGGATCTGTGCAAAGTTGTCCATCATTTTGTTCCTTTGTCATGCAAGGGCTTCCTCGAGCAACATTTTAAAAGGATCTCATGCTCCATAATATTTCTTTTCATCTCCCATGGGTTGTTGTCGAGTTCAGCGTGACTGATCTTGCAACGGATCGATTGGTTCGAGTCCCAACTTATTATACCCAGATATTGTCGGGGACATGCATGAAGAAAAATAAATGAAGAGCAGACCGCTCTGATACCACTTGTCTGGATTTAGGAGAGGAATGAACTAATTAACATACTGAATACAATAAACACACATATATGAAGAACAACGTAGATATCTAGTGAACAAGATCTTCTATTGAATGAATGAAATAGGCTGAAACTGCAAAACTGAAACACTTGCTTGAATGGTGGTAGTTATCTCTGAGAAGAGATGTGGCTTCTACGTGCATCTGTCTGAGAAGAATGATTACAATGAGGCTCCAGAGGCCTTTTTAATATTACTCATGAATTCCAAAACCCTAAAAATCCAAAAACCTAACCCTAGGAGATGAAAAGCTAAAAGTTATGTGGGGCCCCATGGGTAAGTTGGTACCTCAACTTCCCGGGGTTGTAACTTTTGCATGCGACCTCCGTTTTAGGTGCGTGATAGCCCATTGGAAAGGTCTTTTAGATAAATACACATTATGCCATCAAGCTCTGACTCCATCTATATTTTGACTATGGCGAGCCAAAAAAACACTATTTAGGGCCCCAAAACGGTCCTGGAAGTACAGAAAGATGTGTTGACATGAAAACATACAAAATAAGCCAATTGGATTAGGTGGGAGGCCACCAATATCCACCTGGAATATGTGTAGGGCTTCAGACATCCTTGGAAGTGTAGAAACCAAAATTATAAAGAAGTACAGAAGAACGTGTTGAACTAAAAAATGACAAGAGGAGCTAGTTGGAATAGGTGGGTGGCCACCAATATCCACCTGGATCATCACGATATTACAAAGTTTTAGGTCTTTGGGGCATTTGAGATGATTGTAAATTGGATGAAAGGAAGCTACAAATTGGGAAATGTAATGTTGCACCCAATATTGAAACAAGTGAATTGCTAGGAAGCTATGTTTTCCATCATTTTTTCTTTAACATATTTAGAGAGCTTAACACACAAGCATATGGGATTTCAAAGGTGGGTTTGTTGTTGGGAGTAAACTATGTTTTTATTATTGAGCATTAAGGAGGCATTATACAAGACAAATATCGATTGTTGATAGATGTTTAAAATCTCTTAGTTTAAGAGTTGTAGTTATCACAGTTGTGAGTTTTTATATTTCTATTTTAAAAAATGTTGGAAATTAAATATTTTATAAGAATTTACTATAAGGAATGTGATGAATTTTTGAGAACAGGAGAAATCTTGTGAAGATGGTTTGAAAAAGATTTCTTTTGGGGACAAGTGAGTACCTATTTGCATGGTTTTATATCTCTTTTTGTCATATATGTATGGTGAGCATAGCAAGGTCTTGGATAGGTCAATATAATATTTGCCTTTGGCTTATGAAGATATAAGATTTGATGATGGAATATTTAGAAATGTAATAGAATGTTGTATAAACATGCCTATAATGTACACCCTTTTATTTTTCTAATAGAAACATACAAGTTTTTTTCGAGGAAAAAAACAATGTAGGCTCATTTTGAAAGATTGAGATTAACTGCTTTGTAAAAGAACCACCCCCGCCAACAACAACAACACACACACAACTTGCATGTAAAGATCAAAATCAAGGAAAACTCAAAAAAAAGTTCCATATGGAAATTTTCAAGAAATTAGTTTATCTTTCCTTCATTCATAAAACCAAGTTTTAATTAATCTATCTTGTGGATACCATTGATTGCATTGATGTTTCAAGAGATTTTTCCACATTTGAAAAGCCTCAATGATCACGATGGTGGAGGGAAAGGTAGCAAGATAAGGTGCACATGGATACATGGATACATGGATAAACACAATGGTGAATAGTGGTGGTGCACTTGATGAAATGGCAGTAAATGATTAACAGGAAATGATCATAGGCTTGACTTTATTCACTAAACTATAAGAGTTATAATATATCTCAGGCATTTTACAATGTAAATTGTGTGTGCCTAATTCATGTGTAAAGATATAAAAGGGTCAACAAACAATTTGAATGATTGAGTGTCATCTATAATAGAGCCAACGCCACTAACTCATATTCATTTTCAATCATAAAAGTTTTAAATTACTTCAAAATTGTAACCATAACAGAGATAACCATAGTGTGTTTCATGGTTAATGTATTCACAACTATTTTGATCATCAAGTTCCAATCAAGTTGGAACCATGAAAAACTGGACCGTTTATAGTTAAAACCATTTAACAAATTAACCACTTCACAAAATCTTGATCATAGGTAGAGCATTGAAAGTGTCATATTTCTCCCTTAAAATAAGCAAAATATTGAAAATATCATAGTTCCCACTACCTGGTTTGTCATTTCTAAATTCTAAGTAGAAATTTTATTCAATGGATAATGCTAACTATTTACTCATGCTAACCAATCACTAAGAACATGGTGTTGGGTTCTTAATGGTTTCCTTTACCCTAACCCATTTGAACAAGATAGGGAAAAAAAATTATATTGTACAATTGAAATTAAAATGCAAGATCACTAATTTGTGAAGAGATTGATTATTTAAAATAAAAATTAGAAGAGAGATTCAACCTAAAAATTAAAGATAATGAGATGCATACAAGTAATCTCTTAATCTCAAAGTCACCACAATCGTTCGGTTAGGGTAGCAATACAGATTTTCCAACCCTACAACTTCTCGTCATAATCTCCATTTCATGATTTTAATATGAAATTACTTAGCAAGAGTTCCTTTTGAGAGCCTCCCTAACAACAAAAAAATATAATTATCAAAGATGGAAATGAATTAAAATTAAATTATAAGATAATATATAAGAGGAAGAGGATGTTGTCCATTGTTATTTAAAAAAGATGAATGAGGATTTAATATAGAAAAACATTTATACCTGAGAAAAATGGTTTTTGGGTGATGGTTCCACTGATTCACTCGTCATGTGTTGTGGTTAGGGTTTGATCCTAGCTAAACGTTATCATGCCTCTATTTGGCCTAATGGGTCTTTTTCTTCCCTCCCCCCAGATCCCTACTCAAGCTCCCTTGTACCTCCTAGCACATTATTCCACCACTGATATGGTGCCCTTTCATTATGCTTCTCCAATGGCAGTGACCCTTCATTATCCTTTTACAAGTTCACCCTAAGGGGCCCCTTCATTTTCCTTTGCTCTAGCAACCAACATGGCTCATCATGTTGTCTTTGTCGCACCTCCCTCTTGTTCAGTGGGGGTTTCCTTTAAAAACGTGGTGCAAAATGGTAGATATGGTGGGTCCCTTCCTTCAAAATGATTCATGATGCAAGAGGCCTAGGCCTTAACCATCCTAATAGTTAAGGATAAAGTTGAGCAAGTGGCCTTTTACAACACTAATGATATTGTGTGTCATTTTAATTGTCTTTGATCCCAGATTGCATATCTACATTAGTATATTTTGTGTGCTTAGAAGCTAGAAATCCAAGAAGAAGCCTTTATCTACCCTTATGCTAAAGGCTTCTTCATAATGGAGTTTGATTTAGTAGTTGATAGAGTTTGGATATTAAACTCGGATCCTTGGTTCTCAGGAAACTCTAGATTGTGCATGAAATCTCGAATTCCCTCCTTTGACCCAATGACAAACTCTCTCTCCATGGAACTAGTGTGGGTAAGGCTTATGAATCTTTCCCTTCATTTCAGAGGTTATGATTTGATTTGTTCCATTGGTAATGCCATTGGCCAGTTTCATTTTGTAGTGAGGATATGAAGCATTTCCACATCACAACATATGCCCACATTTGTGTGTACATCGACTTTGGAAAAGGGTTCCCAACATAAATTAATTTTATAGTAAAAGACTATTCTTAGACCCAAAAGTTGGGTTATGAGTAGGTCTCATTTTGATGCAGAGCTTGTTATGAAACAAGGCACATAAAAACTCATTATGTCAAAGAAACTAAAAGAAAACGTTCAAAACATTTGAAAGTACACCCACATGGTGGGATGTGTTACCCCCCCATGCCTAGGAGTAATTAAGGATATGATGTCTTGAGGCCCGCAAGTTGTAGACATGGAGAGTCAAGATATAGATGACCGACAGAGCCCACATTGTGTTGGCAGAGCCCCTCCTCTTCACCACACACCAGTGTTTGTCTTCAACAACACAGCAACATCCACCACACCGACGTGGCTCCGAAAGGACAACAGGTCTTGTTTCATGAGGTAAAAAGTCCAGTCTCATGGTAAGTGTCACTTTAATGATTGAAGCATTTGAACATGTTGCAAAGGGTCCTCTCTTGATTGTGAAACGTTTTCTTGGAATTTATACCTTTTTCCTTATTTCACCTTAATGGTTGACATGGTTTCCTAGTAAGTAGGTCACCCTCGGGAAGAGGGTTTCTACTGGGGGGTCTCCTAAAAGGTTCCTCACACCACTCCCACTCATACTTACCACTTTCCATACTTCTTCCCCTTTGTTTCCTCGTCTTTTGGGTTTAGGGTTCACTGACCCCAAGAAGGGCTTGTACCTCATTTCATGGGAAGAAGGGATAAAGGCCCAGAGGTGTTGTAGTTGTAAAAAGTTAAGAGCCATAAATGATCCTTCTAGATGCTCTCCCTAAGGACCTGAGAGCAATGAAATGCTTCTCCATAAAAATGAAGGGCATGTAAAAAGAAAACACATAATTAATAAATGTCTCGCTTGTTGGGGAAATGCATTTTGCGGTGTCCCTTACTTTCCATTGCATATGTCACTTTGTGTGTTTCTAACTTCAAGTGACGTTGTGGTAATTTTTACTTTCCATTTCGCATAATACTCAATGTTTGGACTCTAATAAATGAATGGCAATAAGGGCTTGGAAAAATGTTGCATTTCAAATGAAGGTGTAGCACATCGTCCACAAAGGCAGCCATAAATGAGACAATATGAACCATTTATATGTTAGGAACCCCATGCCCGAGAGTATTTTCCCCCCACCCACCTCATACTCATTGCATGGCCTAGAAAGGGATATTCTTAGGAAATATTCCTTAACTTGGGGGTTGATCTACCCAATAGGTCACCATGACACTCCTCCCATACCTAAATTTGGAAAAGTTTATAAGGTCCTTGAGCATGTGTCTAACTTGAAAAGAGGAGATTTAATGCACTTGTTCAAATGGTTCTTTGATTAAATGTGGATTACTTGGCATGATTCATGTGACTTGTAGACCCTTGGAGAGCGTACTTGTGTGTCCTTCTAGGACCTTGCATGGTGGAAGCTTCTCATTGAAGGACTAGGTCACTTGGACCTTCATAGGGGCTTGAATCCCATAGGATGGATGATGTGCCCCTAGTCATTGAGGGCTTGCGAAGATGAACGTTGCCTTTTGAGGAACTTGGATGGCATGTGAGGATGACATTATGGCCCCTTGCACCTAAATGTTGGCCTTGGGAGGCCTAGGACATCAAACCCTAGCCCTTAACATCACATTGGATGATGGTGTTATGACAGGGTTCGATGGTTTTAGAGGTGATGTGATGTGATTTTATGGAGGGAGATGCACTACTTGACACTCTAGCGCATGATGACATGACACAAGGCCTTTGGAGGCCAAACGACTTGCTATTGGAGGCTCAATATCTCATCTTTAACCCAACGTCACCCTTTTAGGGCATGACATCATCATCATTAGGGTTTTATTTTATGTAAATTTTGGATTTTGTAAATTGTAAAAAGCAAATAGAGGAGGTCGTCCTCTTTCTAATTTGTTGTTAACATTTTAAAGTGGACAAATTGGTTTTAGGTGACCTCAAATAAATAGAGGTCACCTCACTTTCATGTTATCATCATCACTTGAGAATTACGTACATTCTTGGCTGAAGTTTTCGCCCTACTTGGGAAACTCTATCTCTCTTATCTTTGGTGCAAATGGATGCTTTTACTTGTCTATTGGTGAAGGAAGGCTAGTGACTTCTCTCTATGCTTGTTTCTTGGCAATTATGGTGGAATATTCTTGATGAGTAAGGGTTTTTCATGCTATCTTTTGGATTAGGTAAGAAATGTATGCAATTGTATGTTTTTATTCTTGATCTCGAGGTTATTTTTTCAAACTCTTGGAGGAGTATAAGGGAATACACCCTCCATCCAGATTTATCTGTGTTGTCATTGAAAAGGCTATTTGCAAAGGTCGCTACAAGGAGTAAAAAGGATTACACCCTTGTAGATTTACCTTGTTAAGGTTTGTTTACTCTAGGGAGTAAAAGAGCTTACACCCCTAGAGGAGTAATAAACCCTAGCTCATTAATAAGACTCTCTATAACCCAATATAAGGCACTAATATTTTTGCATTGGATATTGAATATTGTGCATTAGTAAACATGATATCAAGGAGATTGAATTTTTCAAGTTTGGAATTTGATTTTACATGCTTCAAGGTATATTGTACCCTAAGGGCATCTTGATTAGCCAAGCGATCTAGCTATTGTAATAAACTTTTAGCTACTCACTCTTTTTCATTCTTTTACTCACTCTTCTACCACTAAAATTCACTTGTAAGCCTTGGTAATCGTTCTACTGATTATAAGTTATTATTTGGGTTGTTTACTTGTTGATTTAGTGACTAGAATTTGTTGTTGTAGAAAAAAATATCTACAGCCATAAGATTGTTACAACATATTGTTGATAACACTTAAATAGCAACCCTCTTTTCTATCAAAGTCTTGGTTTTATCACTGGAAGATTGTCTACTAACTGTTAGCTTTGTTTTCCAACATCATACACTTGACTTTGATGCTTTAATTTGCAGTTGTCATCACTTATTTATTGTCGATATATATTTCCATACTACTGCAATTTTAGGAAAACAAGGTTTCTTGTTGAATCCCCATTGGTCTTGAGGCTTTATTCATCATATATTGTCTTGTTTCGGGCAGGTCTAAAGTTGTTTTGCAAGTACGTAACCTTGGAAACCTCCATTAACTCACAAGACTCTTTCTCAAGCCTATTTCCAATCTTTGACCTTGACTTATAGGGGATTTCTTCGATCACTTCCCATCTCTCATTGCAATCCCCCTAGGGTCACCCGGGAAGCCTCCCTTATGTTGGACTTGTCCTTCACTAAAATGAGGGGAACATCTATTGAGGTGACAGTGATAGTTGTTTCCAGTTGCATCAAACATTTTTGGCTTGGGTTGGGCTTTTCCCAAACTACAAATTGTACGATAATAGGATGGTTAAAAGGATGAGCATTGGATAATTAGTAAGGACTCTCTCTTGGAATTGTAGCTTTTTCAAGAGGTTTCTAATATGTATGTGGTTGGAACTAGATTGTATGAATACCCTTTTCCTATGGAACCCTCTTTGTTGTAGGCCTCAAATTTGTGTGACCAAGTAGATCCCCCAGTCTAGTGCTCAACCTAGGGTCTACAACTTAAACTCAAGAAGTGGAAGTAGAAGCAACTCAAAAATTCTAGGATCTACAACTTAAACTGCTAGATCAAGACAAAATAGATTTAGAAGGCTTAGTCATGCATATTCAGGAACCTAAGAAAGCATTGACGATAGTGGTAAAAAGAAAAATCCTACTCCAATTGTTCATCCCATAAAGTCAAGAAATCGACATCATATTTTTTTAGTGTTGGTCATTACATTTAAATTCAACTGAATGATTATTGGATAGTCACCTATCATTGATTTTTTTATGTGATTTAATTTCACTAATTTTTTTTGGCTTATTATGGATGATGTATATTATCAAGTTTGATACCCATCATGTGAAGGTATAGGAGTAGTTTTTTTATTGCTTACTTGACGATCATGTCATTAATCTTTCATGAAATGCCTTTGGTATCTACATAATGTATATCTCTTCTTTTTTGAAATATAATATATACTTTTTTTTCTAGGAAAAAAGAAGAAGATTAAGAGAATGTGAAAATGGCTAAGAAGAACAAGAAACTATGAGTAACAATGTCTTATCAAGCCACATTTTCTATGAGAAAATTGTGATCTTCTACAATGAATTGGGATCAGCATCATGCTTGCTCAAATTGCAATTGATATTGATCAAGTCAATATCTTGGAGCCTCATGCACCAACTCACAACATCTTCAACAAAAATTGTTGGTCACCACATCTTCCATGAATACAATGTTGGCTCTCTCATATGAAACAATTGAATTCCACAAGGGTGAAAAGAAATGAGCTACACCAATTGCATAGAGTTGTTGCCATTTATTTTGTGCCACCCTTTATTTCCTTTCAAAACTACCTTTTCCGTCTCATTAAGAATCCAAAAAAAATAGAACCAAAAAATGGATGCAAATGGAAAAAACCCTCAAGTCGACCTTTTCTAAGTGCCATTGGCATCATTTGTTAGTATCTCTTTTAACCTTGGATGTGTACACTAATTAGACAAACCCTTACCTACAATTGAATCCCAACATTCAAAGACATCATAAATTGTTGGAGAAAACACACACACACAGGTGTGAAAATTACAAATATTTACCAAACACCAACAATCCACACCACAACCCTTTTCAGTTCTACACCATTTGAACTTCCCATGCATAACCCTTGAATTTGCATGCGGATTTCAAACCCACATCCAACCCTTTGGGTTAGACCCTACATTTTCATTTTCAAAGAGATGATCCCTCATATTGGGCTCGTTGTAAATAAAGAAAAACAAAAAACATAGCACCATGCCCCTTTCTAAATCCAAAATATAAAAAATAAGAAAATATAATAAAAAAAACAAACAAACAAACAAAACAAAAAAACAATAGAAATTAAACCCTTACCTTGCTTACTACAATATGTTTCATGCTACTCTTGTTTCCTTATAGAGTTGACTTCAACCTTATTATGTTCTCTTTGTAGTTGTCATGATGTTCTCTTAGTAGTTGTCATGAGCTCTTGAAAATATGATGCTCATATGGACAAGAAGACTATAAAGCCACACAACCCAAGTAATGTTATATTTTATTATTTTGAACCATTTGAAATCTACCCTAATCACAGTTATATATTACAATACTTCTTGATACTTTGAATACTAAG
>SNQJ01S0018699.1:46768-81584 GCA_010110895.2 Picea sitchensis
TCTAATCCAACTTCATGATAACACATGCTTACAATATTTGGTTGATATGTGCCTTGATTATTTGTAGGGGATATATATATATTACAATATGTTAGAATATTACAATATTACAATGTAATAGTAATGCCATATTACAATGTAATATGGCATTACCATATTACATTGTAATATGACATACAAGATGGTAATACCATATCTCATGTAATTTTATATTTTTTAAACTTAAAGCCATCGTCGAAATATCGATGAAAGTTCATCGGAAACAAATCTAATATTTTACCACAACCATCGCTATAGCAACGAAAGTTCGTCACAATTTTCCACGAATTTTCGTCGCACATACAACATCTGTGTCGTAAGTTTGGTTTTGAGATATATTTTCGTCGATATTGCCACATATTTTCGTCACACGTTGCGATGGTTTTGCATTGCACATTCATCATCTATGTCATAAGTTATTGGCCTGGCATAAATGTTTGTCACAATTGCGTCGAATTTTCGTCGTAATTGCCACATTTCTTCGTTGTTATTACGGCGTAAATTCATTGTAATTGCGACGATGCATAGGGTTAACTGATCTTGAAGATGGTGACATGTGGAGCACTTATTTTGTCGATGTTTCCATGCACACGTGAATCATGGATATAGCGACGAAATTATTCCGATGAAAAAAAATCTCGGCTTTCATGGAAATTGCGACGGATAAGTGTGGCAATATCAACGAAAAACCGCCACAAATTTGGTCATATGTACTAGTGAGTTATTTTCGGTTGAGAGTGTGTAAGGTAGAGAAGACTCCCCACCAATTGTTGATATCTAGTACAATCAACCAAAGGTGATGCATTGACATCCTCTAGTCTAACCCCTAACTAAAAGGGTGTTGGATCTGGCTTGCAATATGTCATTTGAAACCTATCAAGTATATCTATGGAATTCTCGTGTAAATTCTAACCTTTTACAATATCTACTGTAAATAGATATTCAGAAAAAGAATAGAAAAGATACAATGGAAAATACAAACATTACACAGATATTTTTCCCCTGGAAACCCAAATCGGGAAAACCAGCATATTCTATATTCATTCATCGTGATACATTGTTTACAATACAATATACATATAGGAGCTAGCAGCATACAAAACCCTAACCCAATGACCTAGATTAGTAAAAAAACCCTAATTCCTTAACCGGAAATAGAAAACCATCGGCAAAAAACCATGTGCTGAAAAACCACCTAAATACATGTCATGTTTCCCGAGGCAGAAAACGAATATAACACATACCCAACAACTTTGACTGAAACATCTTGATTCTTGAATCATTCTATTTGATTTCAAGACCAAGAAAGTAATTTAATAGTCACATATATGTCATAGAAAACTTGTCATGCAAAGTGGTCTTTACTGCAACAATGGAGGACACTGAGCTCCCTCTGATGAGTAAATCATCTACATATAGAAATATCATTAGAAGCGAATCTATGTTCCTCATAATATAGAAATTGGGATCTGATCTACATCTAAGAAAACCTCTAGACATAAGATATGATTCCATTTTGGCATACCATGCCCAATGTGCTTACTTAAGTCTGTACAATGATTTCCTCAACCTGCAAACTAATGATGGATCCTACACATATCCCTTTGGATGCTTCATATATATATATTCTCATTAATATATCCATGGAATAATTCATTCTTCACATCCATATGGTGTAGCTCCCACTTTCTAGTTGCTGCAATAGATAGACCTGTGAAAAAACTTTAGGTACTAACCAAGCCTTATAATTTGTAATGTATCCATCAACAACTTTATTTGTATTGAAAATATGCTTACATCTAACAAGCTTCATGTTTGATGGTACATGAGCCAACTCCCATGTGTTTTTCTCTGTCAGGAAATTGTACTCCTCTTTCATATCTTCCTCCCAATGGTGGTTTCCTTTATCCTCTGCATAAGAATAAGGATATGATCCAAGTACCATATAAAAATAAATAGGCAATAATGGATCCATGGTAGTAAAATCTTGTGGAGGCTCCACAAAATGAGATATGGTTCTCTATGGATTGACAATATCACCCACTAGATCACCTACTACCCGAAGAGTCTGTTGTGCCCATTCTGGTCGATGATATGGACCTGAAAATTCTTGTTGCTGATAAGAAATATCAGATATATCATATTCAAATATCTGATCATAAATCTGATCGAAATAAGTCTCATGAAGTTCCACAACTAGTGATGGTGGAGATGAAGGTGTGGACTACTATGGAAGTATGTAACGGCCTCGTCGTTACGACTACCAACGAAGAAACAGTGAAAACCCTTTTTTTTTTTGGAAGGAAGGCTATGAAGAAAACAGTTGAACCAAATGACTGACGATGAATGCAAGAACACAATCTAGGCAACAGATAACTTTGACTCCATGCACTAGCACAAGAGAAATTAGGCAAAACATGTGTAAAAAACAAGGAGAAACGAATACCCACTCGACACAACAGGACCACGCCTACAAGCTAAGGGACAACATCCCCCTCTTGACACAATGGCCTTGATGAACAAATACTAGAACCTCAAGGTGCACGAACCAAACGCATGAAGGCATTCCACCCATGCACCAAAAGAAAACTTACAACGCTTGACAACACTCACATAGAAGACACCGACTCCGACCAAGTTATCATTCGCCGCTATCCAATAGGGTGCACCATGATCCCCTCATCAGGAATCATTCTGTCCCCAGGTGATAGACGCGTCAATAACCTGGGCACAACACATCCTATCTGGACCAAGGAATATAGATAATTTCGACGTGCTAGGAGCTGAATACTGAAGAAGACCACATCCATACCCCCAAAAAAGAACGACGAGATGCAAGAGGATGACAAAAAGGAAAAATGCAATCCAATACATGATTTCATCAACAACCCAACTCTTTCATCAAGTCTAAAAAGGTCAATATTTACGATCTAATTTAGCATTAATTAGAGATCTAATTTAACTAGTCTAAATTAAAATTAGTCAGTGGTTTACAAACCTAACTTAACCTAATATACAATCTAATTTAGCGAGTCTAATTTACCAATTTAGAACACAATTACAAATCAAATTAACCTTAATTACAGATCTAAATCAGCAAGTCTAAATTACAACTAGTTGATAATTGGCCAATCTAATTCAATCAATACTAAAACTATAAGCTATAAATGCAATCTAATTGTCAAGTCTGGTCTAAATTAAATTAAAGGTTGTCTATTCAAATTAAAGGTTGTACTAAACAAAAGTTGTTAAAGAAAGAAGTTGTTTATTAAAATGATAAATAAATTTGCTATGAAAAATAAGCGCCATCTGTTAAGCATGGTAAGGCTGGCATAAAAACTAGTGTGTAAAATAAACACAAGGTTGTCATAATTAATGAAGATATTAATGTTATTTGAGGAATAAATGATAAGTTTGTCCACAAAAGGAAAAACATTGTCAAAAGAATACCACACCTCCAATACAATAATGCATTGTCACCCAACAAAATCATTGTCGATTAAAATCATTTACGCGGTCACCAATGCATTAAATTACCCCAACCATTTACACCGTCAACGCAACAACCACGCTGTAAAAAACTACAGCCTTGATATCGATGTCCTTCCAACTCGAAGATAAATATGACAACTCTGGGATAAAATCATGGCTACCTATTGAGGTAAATTCGCAGAAAGAAGGGATAAAATATGAGTTTAAAACTGGGCGAATAGGTTGTCTATTAAATCCAAAATTGTCATCTACATTCACCCACACACAGCCAAATACAGGAATTTACAATAGCTATAATTAAATGCTAAAATGGAAAAAGGGGTTGGGTATAAAACGACTGTGTGAAAAATATGTGGAAGTGTGAAAGGACTTTGCATGTGGGCAGGACTGGGAAGGAGGTGATGTGTGATATGAGTCTCCTACTCATTTTTTTTACCGACCAACTGCCAAGTTGGCACAACCACTGCACCTTCCGAGAGAAAATGGATCACAGGTAGTATTTATATGCACATTAAACTCTTTACCAATCACACATAAACACAAAAATACTCCCACGGGCCCAGCCCATCCCTAGCTCTCGATCATAATTTAAATAATTAAAAAAAACCTTAACTTTTTCAAAATAAACAACCTTTTCCTTGAACTATATTATTTCTAAAACTTTTCCTAAATCTATATTATATTCAATAAACTATCCAAGTAATTACAACTCGTCACAACAGTTTCACGGTGTTTTCTATTAACCAATTAGCAAATACAATAGCTATTAATTAGTAAATACCATAGCTATCCAAGTAATTACAGCTCATCCCAACAGTTTCACTATGTTCTCTTTGTTTGAATGGGAAATTAGTAAATAATAAAACACAGGTATAGGAAAACACAAACGGATAATAATGCAACCAAGGATAGCGACCATCCCTGGTGAATAACAGTAGAAAACAAACGCTGAAGTATCAATAGTGGAGTCGCTGGCAGGGTCGTGTGTGGCCTGGGAAATCTAAAACGTTGCTGGGCAAAGAATGGGTGCAAGCGAGTTGCGTTGGCAAAACTAAAAGTACATGGTAAAAAAAAAATTACCATCAATGTAATAACATGCAGATAAAATTCATGGTTGGAAGGGTGGAAACGTAGGTGTAATTTTCATCCATTAAATCTATGAGTTATCATCAAGTTCGCGAGGTTCAATCGAATAAATTGTCGAGTCTAAAGAAATAACGATTGATCAAGAATAAATAAATAGTCGATGTCAAGGTAAAAATATAATGCATAGGAGAACGCAAGCCAGATGTAGGAAGATGCCTGGAAAAAATCGCCCTCAACATATTAAAATGCATAGAAAAAAAATCACAGTCCAACAAATGTAAGGGTCGTCCTCCAAGGACAAACATAATCTCAATCATCTTTAAATATTAAAGAGAAGAGGTAAAAATACAGAGAATAAAGCCATCAATAAAACAACACGGAGTTAAGTTGTACGTAGGGATCACAATGCAAATTTAAGTTTCCAGCAATATGTAAAAATGCAGATTTGGATTATCCAGCAAAAACGCAGAGTTAAATTCATCTGACAATATATAAAAATGCAGAGAATACCCAACATAGTCTAAATATGTTGAGAATGATGAAGACGCAGAGGTGATATAACATGTAGAGACCAAGGCAAGGCAAAGATCAATGCAGAAATGAAAAGGGGCAAACAACTGGGAAAACACATCCTTCGCTCCTCATCCATGCACATAAAGGCAAGGAATTTGAATCTATAGGTCGTTGTGCATCGAAGTGACGGTCGTCAATTCAACTCCTAGCTGACTGCTCAGGCGTGGACTAAAGAGCTAGGGACGAGGATGAAAAGCACAAAAATTCACAACAATCAACAACCAAGGGGCAGTATCAACATGTAGGGATCGAAGGCTGAGGGAATCAAGTCAACAACGACCTTAGGGCTTATGGGGAAAATTAAGCTCTCGGTAGAAATGTTAAGTCCACACTTTCATTACTCGATAAAAGTATAGAAATAAAAGCGTAAAGTACATTAATAATCTACCATGCATAAATAAAGGAAGCATACCGTAGCCCGAGTCGCCCACTCTAAGTCGTTGTCCCGCTTGCTCCGTGATGCTCCCTCTTTCCGATTGGTGAGACTTCACCGGTACCTCCCAACCAACGCTATGGGTACTCTTATTCCCCCTTATCCCCCCGAGTTGCAAAGGGGGCACGTACAGAAACCAGATTATCAACTAGCTCCCAACTTGCCTCACAAGGCTAAGCTACCACTCCTCACCAAGCTGGGTATCCCAACTCCCACCAGCTAAGTCAATCAAGTCTAAAATTCTGCAGCATAACGTTACGTATAATAGAAGAGATCCATCATCCTTCCCCTCCCTCCATTATATAGAGTTTCGAAGTCCTTTACTTTACCAAATTCCCATTTAAATTATTTTTCAACAATTTTATTCATAAAATCCTCCCCATACATGTGTCACCCATCCCCTTCATTGCACCATAAATTAATTTCATTAATTAATTAATTACTCTTATTTCCCTCACCCACATAAAAGCACTCCTATAATCACTCCTAGGTGTCCCCATATTCCCTTACAAGTTTTAATGACTTTCCCCCTTACTAATTTACTAGTTGAGTTTAATTTAGAAAGTTCTTAAATGCTAGATACCTTACTAAGTTAGACTTTCTTCTTTTTCCTTGGGTTTCCCCTTTCTTTTTATGTTTACCGCTTTTTCCTAGTTTCCTAATTCTTTTAAATTTCTCTCTTTCCCTTTTCATTTAAAACTCAAATTGGCAGGTGTAGAAATTAACTTTTTCCCTTTTTCCTTTTTAATTAATAAATTTTTATTAGCATAAGTGGAAAAACAATTATTTCCCCTTTTTCCCCTTTTAAAATTTTATCCCCCAAAATATTTTTATAAATTAAATGGATTACTTACCCCCTTATCGTCACATGATTAATGATGATTATCATTATTAATTATTTATTTTTAATTTTTATTTTTATATAAATAGATAAAAATGATTTTATCACAAGTATCACTTAGACCTAGACTTTATTTTCCTAGGTTGGGCGACATTTTATTAGGGGAAATTTTTTAAATCTTTCTTATCACGTTATTCGTCCTAAGGCCATCTAGGTTTATCCATTTATTAATTAACAACGCGGTGTGCCCTTCAAGACGCACTAGGTTCTCCAAGGGTGCCACTCGCCTCAATCTGTTTCCCTTGCACGACATGCCCTTCAGGACACACTATGTGCTCCAAGGGTGCCACTCCCCTCTTTCCATTTTTTATTGCGCGGCGTGCCCTTCAGGACGCACTACATGCTCCAAGGGTGCCACTTACCTCTTGACTGACTTGGTAGACATCAAAAACCCCTGGAGTCAATACTCTGTCAGGTGATCTTATGGGAGACTAAGGGCCTCTAAGGAATAAGGCCCATGCCTTATTGCTCACCCCTTAGAATCATCATGAGTGATTGTCGCAGTCGTCCCTCACGACATCGTGGGTCTTCTCAAACTAGGTAATCATTAACCTACAGTTCGAGCCACAATGGGAATGCTAGTAGGCTGTGGTAGGGTTGTTGTCCACACCACTCCCTCAACATCTCTGGTAGTCATGCGTGACCCCTATACTCCACATGTGAGTCTAGTCAGCAAGCTATCATCATCCTACATCATTAATGAATCATGTTAGAAATATATCCATAATCATATCATCTAATTAGATGCACAAATGTCATATACACAAMAATCAAACCCCAATAGTCCACTCCTTGACTCGATCCAGAGTCCAAGGGGTTCCATCGATGCCTCTACATCCTTGAGGTCCAAAACCCTGCACACTTAGGAAAATCGAGTTAATAACACTTGTCTACATTAATGCAGCCAAATAACATGTCATCAATTCATCAATGCAGCCAAAAGTATAATAATCCGGATCACTTGCGAGCAAGTGTCCTCAAAGAATAATGTTTCTCAGTGCATGCAAGAGCGGGATGTTACATACACCCCCTCTTGGTCTAAACTTTGTACCGAAGTTTCACAGTATATAAGGGCCGAGTAATGTGTATCATAGTATTATAAGTCTATCTATCAAACAAAAATGGAAACTGTTGGCGCATATCATATGCGTCCTCCCAGGTCGCCGAGTGCGGACTATAGTGATCCCACTGGACCTTGATCTAATATATTGTTTGACATCATATCCTTCGAGCATGACGATCTAGGATGTGGATCAACTCAGCCATGAGTGCCCCCTTGTCCGATACCTGCAAGGAACTCATGTCAATAACATGTGTAGGATCACTAATATAAAGTCTCAAAATAGATACATAAAAAACATCATGCATACACCTCAAGGAATCAAGCAAGGCTAGTCGATAGGTCATGGGACTCTTCCTTTCCACAATCTTGAAAGGTCCCACAAACCTAGGAGATAATTTATCTCCCTTTCCAAACTTGATCAAACTCTTATGCAGTTTTACCCGCAAGAAGACTCGATCGCCAACCTCATAACTATGGTCGACATGGTGCACATCAACATAACTCTTCTGTCGATCCTACACTTCTTTAATCCTTTGTCTTAATGTTTTCATTTTCTATTTCATTTCTTGGATCACTTTTGGTCCCACTAGGACCCTATCCTCAAGCCGATCCCAACTCAAAGGTGTCCGACACAGTTGCCCGTAAAGAAACTCGAAAGGTGCCATATTAATGGTGCTTTGGTATAAACTGTTGTTATAAGTGAATTCCACCAGTGGCAAGAATTCTTCCCAACAATTTTGTTGGTCCATCACGTACATGTGAAACATGTCCTCCAAGGTGTGGTTCATTCATTCAGTCTGCCCATTAGTCTCCGGGTGATACGCAGTACTAAAGTAAAGTTGGTTTCCCAAGGCCTCTTGGAAACTAGTCCAAAATCATCCAGTAAACACCAATCCTTGAT
The DNA here is from genome assembly GCA_010110895.2 of Picea sitchensis. Taxonomy (NCBI): domain Eukaryota; kingdom Viridiplantae; phylum Streptophyta; class Pinopsida; order Pinales; family Pinaceae; genus Picea; species Picea sitchensis. The sequence goes on from SNQJ01S0018699.1 coordinate 55,257, forward strand.
CGAATATAATCCTCTTAGGCATGCCATGCAACCTCACAATCTCACTGATGAAAACTCTAGCTATGTTAGGTGCCTGATACGTCATACACATAGGAATAAAATGAGCACTCTTCGTTAGAGTGTCAACTACTATGAAAATTGAGTCATGTCTCCTTTCCGTCAGTGGCAATCCAACAATAAAATCCATCAAAATAACATCCCATTTCGATTATGGAATAGTGTGCGGTTGTAGTAATCCTACTGGATGTCTATGTTCGGCCTTTACCTGCTGACATTCTGGACATTTGGCCACATAGTTGACTATGTCTGCCTTCATTCCTTTCCAGAAGAATAAGGGTTTAAGGTCCACCCTCATCTTCGTGACTCTTGGGTGAGCCATGTACACTGCTTTATAAGCCTTGTTTAGGATCAATCTCCTCAACTCGTCGTTCGGTGGTACGTAAATCCAATTTTTAAACCTCAATAATCCATCGTTGTCAAACGTAAATCCTTCAAATATTGGTACCATCATTGTGTTTTATCTGATAAAATCCTCAACCTCTTTGTACCAGTCATCGTCACCCTGTAAGGTTATAATATTTTCACGTAGATTCGTCTAAAGAGGAAACACTGAAAAGATGCATGGTCTCTGAATCAATGCATCTACCACTCGATTCACTGTTCCTTTTATGTAAGTAATCTCGAATTCGTACTCGCTAAGCAATTCCGACCAACGTCGTTGTCACACATTCAGGTCGCTTTGCATAAAGATGTGTTGTAGTCCACAATGGTCCGTCTTTAGTTCAATTTTTTTTCCAGCAAGGTAGTGTCTCCAAACCTTCAAGGCATATACTATGGCTAACGATTCCAAATCGTGCGTCGCATAGTTCTCCTCATGCCTTCTCAGTTTCCTCGAGATGTAAGCGATCACTTGTCCGTCTTGCATCAAGACTCTGCCTAAGACTTCCTTGGATATGTCAGTGCATACCAAGAATTTCGCATCCATGTCAGGGACCTTTAGTATTGGTGTTGTTGTTAAGATCTCTTTGAGCCTCCCAAATTCTTCTGTGCATTCCTCGGTCCAAACAAACTTCTTGTTCTTCTTCAGCAATTTTGTGATCGGATTTTCTATCTTCCAAAATACCTCGACGAACCGTCAATAGTATCCTGCTAAACCCATGAAGCTACGCACTACCGGGACATTCGTCGGTGCAGGCCATTCTATAATAGCCTCAACCTTTGCAGGATCCATGACGATATCTTCGTCGGAGATGACGTGCCCTAAGTAGTGAATCTTTGATTGATAAAATGAGCATTTGGACAACTTCCCATACGATTTATGCTCTCGTAGACACTGTAGTACCAAGCGCAAGTGCTTGTCGTGCCCCTCCTTCATCCGAGAGTAAACCAAAATATCGTCAATGAATACTTGGATGAACTTGTCCAAGTACTCGCATAACACCCCGTTCATCAAAATCATAAATATCCCTGGGGCGTTTTTCAGTCTAAACGGTAAAATAGTAAACTTGTAATGACCAAACCTCGTCTTAAAGGCAGTCTTAGGGATGTCATCCTCCTTAATCCGTAACTGGTGATACCCTGATCGAAAATCAATCTTTGAGAACACCATCTCACCCTTCATTTGATCGAACAGATCATCAATCCTCAGAAACGGATACTGATTATTGATCGTTGACTTGTTCAATTGACGATAGTCAATGCAGAGCCTCCACGACCCATCCTTCTTTCATATGAAAATAACAGGCACACCCCACGGTGACACACTCGGACATGTTAGTCCCAGGTCCAACAACTCCTTCAATTGCATTCTCAACTCCTGTAACTCCGGGGTTGACATACGATAAGGTATTCTCGTTATTGGTTCAGTTCTCAGTTTTACGTCTATGGTAAACTCCAATTCCCTCTCCGGAGGCATCCCAGGTAACTCCTTTGAAAAGACATCTGCAAACTCTCTCACCACCGAAAGGTGTTCTAGACCTTTCGTTACTCCCTTCTCGTTTATTGAAAAGATCGCATAAAGCTTACATCCCTTGCGCATGCTCTTTCGTAGCTGCAATAAAGAGATGAACCTCAGGGAAACTCCTTGGTTCTATCCTACAATCACGTGTCTTTATCCCTCATCATCGAACAAGCTCAACCATTTCATCTTATAGTTGAGTATCGCCTCATGTGATTCCAACCATTCCATATCAATCACGACGTCATAAGATCCTAAGATCGTGACATATAGGTTGGCCCTGGTGGAAAAATCTCCCAAGTTAAGGGTACAACCCGTAACCTTTCCTCCAACCTTCTGTTTGGCTTCCAAAGCGATATCTACAAAGCTAAACTCATCATGCTCGACTTCCTTTACCTTAATCCTTTTTAGCATTGCACCAAAAATGAAACTCTCGGTAGCACCGAAATCTATCAAAATACTAAGGGTCTGGTTAGAAATGGTACCTGATGTCTTGAGAACAGTCGACTGGTGCTCTGCCTGGTGGTATTCACCACTGCATGAATCCGATGGGCCTTGCCCAAATCTCCCATAATAGTAGGTCCAGCTGATCCAGATTCTCTAGTCCTCTCCACTAGGCAGTCGCGCTGGTAGTGTGGCTCCCCACACATCCAACACCCCTTCTTCAGTCCAATACTCCTAGTACCTGAAGTAGAAGATGACGGCCCACCGGCCTGGAATCCTGATCTGTTCTACTGAACAGGCCTAAACTGTTGCTGTTGTGATCGACGCTATTGCTGATGTTGTGGTCCCCGATAAGGTTTTCTCTGTTGAGGTGTCGTTCGTCGAGGTATAGTGAAAGTGGATTCCCTCTGGAAGCCACGATATATAGGTGTATGTCTGGTTGGTGTCTGATGCTGTTGTGCACCAGATGACACCTGCCCTGTCGGTCTCACTGGAGTCCTTCTCTGAGCCTAGCTAACAAGCTCCTCCTCTACTATGAGTTCCTTCTGGAGGAAATCATGCAAGGTTTGAGGCATCAGAATCCTAACCTTTGCACGTATGCTTCCATTAAGGCCGAATATGAACCTGTTGAACTTAAGTTTCTCAGTATTAAGATGTGGAGCATACAGAAACAACTCTATAAAATGGGCCTCGTACTCGGGCACCGTACAACCACCGTGTCATAAGGCATTGAACTCATTGACCTGACGCTCAATGAATTCCTCTGATATGTACCTCTCTCAGAACCGTTCCTCGAACAGTTCCCATGACACGTCTTCGATGGCCAAGTTCAGTTGCGGCAGGAGCATCTTCCACCATAGAAGAGCACTTCCCTTTAGTTGAAATACCGCCATGTAGACCTTCATGTTGGAGGTATAGTCGTGAAGTGCAAATCGCATCACCATATTCTCCAACCATGCCTCGGTGGCTGCGCCATACAGAGCACCAAAGAACTCGGGAAATTTGACCTTCTCAAGTTCACAGTGAATGCTACCAATACCGACCGGAGCACGCGGTGGACCCTTAGGGGCTGTCAGCGCTCTGGACTCATCTCTATCCAAATGGTTGATCAGTGCCTCATACATCCGCTGAAAATACCTCATCAACCCAACCATGTCACCCACTGCTATCTACTCCTGCCCGACAACCTGTTTGTCTCCCTGGGGGTTGGACCCCTCAGGCATGGATGCTGCTAGAGGCGTCACACCTCCTCCCCTAGCACCCCATCGTCTTCCTCTACGGCATCCTCTAACCATGATTACCTTCATGAATACAAGTCAAGTTAATTAGCATCATTATAATCAATTACCATATCAACGGAAGTCATAGTGATCCCAAGTCATGTGTTGAACTCGCTCTGATACCATATGTAACGACCTCGTCGTTACGACTACTAGCGAAGCAGCAGTGTAAACCCAATTAGGCCTATACTTGTTTTCAATGGAAACCCTCACCGATATGTAGGTTGGGTTGCCATTAAGGGGAATTTTCTCCTTGAAAGGAAACTTTCCTTGAATCTCTTCAATGCTACTGTGTAGAAAATAGAAAAAATATAATCTAATTCTATTCTAAAACTACACTATCCTAACTGAGATGTAGAAGTAGTTCATAGTATTCCAGTTAGGAGAAATAAGAACAATAAATATTGATCATGAGATTAATATAGGCTATCAAGTCAAAGAAATAGTTCGAACAACCTAATAACAATTAAAATAAATACACTTTATGTTTAACTCAATAAATAATTATTGTTATCCCCTAGCCTAGGGATAACTAAGGAGATCATGTCTCGAGGCCCACAGGTCCTATACATGGAGTACCGAGAGACAAATGACTTGTTCATGGGCCCAGAGGGCCCCTCTTTTCTTCAATGCAGTCCACTTATCACCACCAGAAGTATACATCCCACCAGCATGGTCCTGAAGTAGCGGTGAGTCTTGCTCCATGAGGTAATGAGTCTGGGTATCATGGTATGTATCACTCTGATTTTTGAAGCACTTGAATATGTTTCATTGAATCCTTCTTCATTTCATGACGTTTTCTTGGAAATTATGTGCTTTTTCTCATTCATACCTGGAAGTGTGACATGGTGCTCTAGTAAGTTGATTTCCCTTTAGGATGGGTTGCCACTGGGTGTGTGTGAAAAGTCATTGTATGTTACCTCCATACTTATCAGTTTCCATATTATTCCTTCTATATCCCCTATCCTATTTTGGGCATTGGGATTGGATACACTAGGAAGGGTTGTAACTTACCTTATGGGAAGAAGGGGATAAAGGCCTAGAGGGTAAAAGTAGATGGCAAGAGCTAAAAGAAAATGTTGAAACCTTTGAAATTTGTTTCCTAGGGATCCCCGAGAAAGCAATGAAAATATTCTCAGTAAGAAAAGGGGACCCATAAGATACATAAAAACTCAAGGTACCAGTTGATGGATAGGAGGTCTCATCACGAGATAGCCTATTATGACCATGGGCATGTAGCGTTATGACACTACCACCTATCTGGTCACCAAACTAGGGTAGTGTCTCTTGGTGGCATAGCCAAGAGAAAGGGGGTCTCATCATGAGCCAAACTTCTCATTTTCGTGAAATGTTTGTGGATAACGTTGTCACCTATGGCCATCAAGCCATGACAGTGGCCCTCAACTATTCCCTTGAAGCACAAAAACAAAAGATCAAAAGAAATAAAGATAAAACTAAAAGGCAGTGAATGGGATAGGTAACAATTTCATTTGCGACAAGGTGCAACTCGCCCTCTACAAAGGCACCCAAAGGTAAGACTTTAAATTTCCCTGTTATTACATGCACCCCATGCCACCCCATACACTTACATGACTTGGATTAGATCCCACCTAGGAAACACCCCAAACTTAAGAGAGGTTATCCCAATAGGACACCTCGAGACCTTCTCCAAACCTAACTTGTCAATTTGCATAACGTCTTTGATAATTTTTCTGGGTTAAGGGGGGTTTGATGCACATGTTCGGGTAATTTAATTATTGGATGTGATTTACATGCTATGATCCCTGTGACTTATGAACCCCTGGAGTGCGTACTTGTTGTTGTTGTAGGACCTTTCCCAATGGATATGTAAACATGAGGGAATGATTAGCTCAGAACTTCATGGGGGCTTAAATCCCACAAATGGATGTTGCAACCCCAGCCAGGGGTAAGAATAAATTGAATAATTGCACCAGGAAAAAGAAGGATGTTGCCTTTGGAGGCACCCTGACATACCTAGACCCAGGGGGACCTTTCTCTTCCACATGGACGTTATCCCTTGAGGGTCTTTGACGTCACCATCATAACCCTAGACATCATCCAGAGCTAGGGTTTTCATTTTGGAGGAATTTATGAGCCTAGTGGCATGTGTGGACATCATCTAGGGCTTCTGGAGGCCAAGCACCCCACATTTCTAGCTCAATGTTCCACTTATGGGCCTCAACATCACCCTAGAAGGGCATGATGTCACCCTTGGAGGTGTTCGTAGATGAAAATTAATTTTAATTATGTCAAATTTGAATTTTATTGTAAATTGGCTAGGTCAACCTTATTTTTGACAGAAAATTAATTAAAGGTCAAAGTTTTGTATAAATAAGCATAAAGTACTCTCATTTTACACATCACAACTTGTCATTTGAGACAAGAGGTCTTAAATTTGCGCCCTATTAGGGTTATTGTCTTAAATTGTGAGGCGCCACTGGTTTTTAAGGCTGATTTTTGCAACTTGGATCAATTTTGGAAGTTTTATGGTGATCTTGCATGGTATTCTCATGATTATTCTTAGTGCAAGTAAGTGAAATCTGCATTTTTCCATCTATTGAATGGTTTATTGTATGGTTTTATTTTCTCATACAATATTATGAAATTGCATGGTGTATTTAATGCTTGAAGTAAGAAACTTAAGTTGCTACTTTCTTAGTTTTTATTTGCCAAGTTTTTCATTGAATTGATCTAGTAACTAGTGAAACCCTAGATCCCTAAATTGCTAGCACTCTAAGGGTTTGGACTTAGTTACTGTTGCATAAGTTTTACTCCATAAAAAGGCTAAGGAGAGCAAGGCGTTAGGGCCTAGAATTTCCTACACCCTAGCGTCTTGTCTCTTGAGGTCAAAGCCTAGGAGGACTTAAGTTACTACTTCTCCTTTGCTTTTTCCCTCTTAGACTTTTTTTCATCATCATTATTAATTTGTAGCCTTAGAAGAAGTCGTCCTCCTTGAATCCATTACCCTTGAATGCACTAGTCCTCTTCTCTTACTTCTTGACAAGAATCAACTAAAACTCCTTCACTTCATACTCAAACTCTTTCACTTCATACTCTACTAATTTTCTAACCTAGTCTAGATATATTAAGAACTAATTTGTTGTTGTCACAATCATTGTTACAACTATAATTTTGCATCTTATATTAGCCTACTAACCATCTAAGTCATTCTAGAATTTGTATAAGGAAATGCACTATCAATAGGTGTTAAAGTGTATGTTTAATTTCCCTTTTAGAGTGCAAATTATGAAGTTGTTACCGCTATCATAGTTGTTGTTATAGCCATTGTTGCAGCCCTTAACAACCCTAAAACCATCCATAAAACCATTGGGCATTTGTACTAAGCAAACTATAATCATTGGATATTGAAGTAGTGCCTTATTGCTTTATTATAGTACTTTTCTGCAATGGTTTCATTGATGTCATGATCATTAATTAATGTTGTTATGACATCCATTTAAGTCATTCATTGACTTGTATTTATCTTGAAAAGTGTGAGTGACAAACCATTATCAAGTTTGCAAGACTATTGTATCTCTTCCTTGTCATCATGACTTGCACCTTTCAAGATACATTGTTGGTACTGTAATCTCACTTTTATTATATAGTAACTTGTTCAGGAAGCATATAATTTGTTTAAGAAGTCATTGATTATAATTGTTGTTACTAACGTTTGATGTTTCATTGGTAAAGGGAAGGTACAAACCCATTTTCATTTTCCCTTGTCCCTTTCAAATTCACCAAAGTGACTTCTTCTGCTGAGTGACCTAGAGAGAGGGGTGGGTTTTCACCATATATTTTTTCCCTTCATCAACCAACTAGGTCTTGGGATGTCTCCCTTGGAGTGATGCTTTCCTCCTCCTAAAGAGAAAGAGGTACCCTATTGGGGTGATAGTGATAGGGTTACCTCTGTGTTACGTCAATTTAGGCCTACTTGCCTTTAGGCTTTGGGCAAGTATAGATTGTGTGATAATAGTTACCAAGATAAATACTAATATCTATACTCACACTCAGTATGCTAATTAACATAAGTTAAACATGAAATAAAGATAAGTTGTCAAACTATGGAAATAATTCACACAACCAAGCAACTATTAAAAAAATGCAAACCAATAATCATCTTAGTAAATAGTTACCAAGCAATCACAAAGAAGCATACTCATATTTACTTTATTATCATTCACATCATATTTAATCGATAATCAAAGGACATAATAATTTCTCCATTATTCATCGATTAATTAATAGTAGGTGGACATTTAATCAACCTTCCACATGTCCATGTAGCATGAAATTTCTTATCTTCGAAGGCATTGGAGAAGTTATATGTTGAATATGCAATATAGACCTAACGTAAATGTTGAAAATTCAACGTGAGGGTGACATTAGAGACATCAATCAAAGGTTGAAATTACAATAAACGTTGGTTTCTTTTCTTGACATAAATGTTGTAACTTCGACACGATGCCAACATTTTAGACATCAAAAGCACGTTGTAAAATAGACATATAATTACACTAATGGTCGAAAACACATCAACTCACACTAATATTTTTTATTTATTTATTTAAAAGGATGAAATAAAATTATGATATATATATATATATATAATAGCTATCATAAAAACTATAGTTAAGTTATTTTATTCTTCGAAGTTCACATGATTACAATCAATGGTTCCCGTGAACATAAGAGATTCACAAACACATGGGGTAATCTAAGTCACTCGGAGCCCATACGTCTGTTTTAAAAAATTAGAAGTGGTTCCTCCTAAATGGTTTAAGCAAAAAGGTGGTTTTTATTATTTCAAAGGCTTATAAAAGGTTACCGCCATAACGTTAAGTTGTTGTCATTTCTGAAATAAAGCAAGTCTAATAAAAGGTGGTCGCTAGTCTATATTTGCAATTGATGACACATAGTTAATGTAGTTAAATATGCATGACTTTATAATTCGAGCAACATTATGATGGATATTTTAACGTTGAAAGTGGCTAGTTCTGCTCCTTTTATTGCTAGTTTTCGAAGCTTTGAATGATTGTGTTATGCACCAAATGATCAACATAGCATAAAATGAAAGAGAGAAGTGACTTTATATCTTGATAAAAAGAATAATGAAAGTTTATTTTTGAGGGAAACTCACTTTTCTAATAGAAAAAATGTTTAAGATGAGATGATCTTATAACTAGATCTCTTTGGTATATATAGAAGGCAAATGATACAATTATAATTAAAGGGTCTAGTCAACAACACTAATATAACAATAGAAATATGATAACTATGTATCTAGGGTTTTACATGGGGCTGTGTATAGGGATTAACATGCCTATGCCCTTCAAACATGTGTTGTCCTTAACACTTGATTAGTTGTAGATGTTTCTGCATGAAGAAATCATCTTCCCATGTCACTTTTTCCGTTGTAGGTTCCTACACTTGATTAGGTACTCAATAATGTTGGAGTTACTTCACACACACCTATGATTTATTTTTCCTAATTTTTTTCCTTGTTTATTAGTCATAATTAGTCATTATTTAGTCTCCTATATTTTAGGGGAGAATATTCCACTTGGAGAATATTCTCTTTCGGTTGACACTTCAGTTTGACTAGTTGAGTTGACTTTAGAGGTTGCATTGGTTTTGTCACCATGCAACATTGGGATCATCACCAGCTAATGTGCACTTGCCTTGGGATCATCACCAGACTGACGCATTACCCTTGATTCCCTGAGTTAACTCCTCACTACTCTTTGTTCAGTCAGTTAACTGAAGACTAGTTAACTAGTTAACTCAACTAGGTGGCAGTTCACTCCCGTCACTGCTTGAGAGATTAGACTAGATGACAATTTACTCCTGTAAATGTTGGTGTGTGTCTAGATCAATCTAGACCACCACTATGGTGCATTAGTTACTCATGTATCCTATATCTATTGTAAATTATTCACTCTTTGAGTGTGAAAATGGTTAATGAGAATTCTTTCATTCTTTCTCTCACATGCAGAAACTTTTCCATGCACAATGCATGCATCTCAGGAGACAAAAAGAGAGATGCGCACATCAGACTCATTTACGATATTTTCTAAGAAAAATTTGCAGAAGCAATTTGGATATTTGAATTCCTCTCGGGAAAATATCCAATTTCAAAAAACAAATTTCCGAAATGGAGTCCAAGAAGTGAAGTTATGATTGTTTCAAAATCAACAAAATTTCAGTGTTTTTCCGGAAATGGTCGCACGGTTTTCAAAATTTCATCCAAACTTTATTTGGATATTTTTCATTACAAGAAGATAACGTGGATATGTGTGGACATCTCAATGGTGCATATAATTCATCATATCTGTGAAGACATCTACATCTTCAACAAAATCTTCAACGAGCACAAACTTGCACAGTTGCGAGGTCTTCTTGGAATGAAGGACAAGGTTGCTTAGCAACTGTTTTTTGTTCCTTCTCATTTTTTTACATACATTGTACCTTGAGGGGGGGGTTTTCCCATGAGGTTTTCCCTCTTTGCTCATTTAGTTTAGTGTATTTTTTATTTGGGTACCTAACATGGCCTTGTTGCCGAGAGCCATTCTTTATTTTCACCATCGTGATGTTCAAGGGGGGTGTTGGAGTAACTTCACACACACCTAGGATTTCTTTTTCCTAAGGTTTTTACTTGTTTATTAGTCATAATGAGTCATTATCCAGTCTCCTATATTTTAGGGGAGAATATTCCACCTGGAGAATATTCTCTTTCAGTAGACACTTCAGTTTGATTAGTTGAGTTGAGTTTAGATGTTGCATTGGTTTTTTCACCATGCAACATTGGGATCATCACCAGATAATGCACACTTTCCTTGGTATCATCACCAGACTAGTGCATTACCCTTGATTCTTTGAGTTAACTCCTCACTACTCTTTGTTCAGTCAGTTAACTAAAGACTAGTTGACTAGTTAACTCAACTAGGTGGCAGTTCACTCCCGTAACTGCCTGAGAGACTAGACTTGAAGACAGTTTACTCCTGTAACTATTGGTGTGTGTCCAGAACATTCTAGACCACCACTATGGTGCATTAGTTACTCATGTATCCTATATCTATTGTAAAGTATTCACTCTTTGAGTGTGGAAACGATTAATGAGAATTCTTTCATTCTTTCTCTCCTTCTTCTTCTTTCTCAAACTCTCTCTGCAAATGTGTGTATTATTGTTTAGCTAGATCTATTATGTCTAGGTTCAACACATTTACAAGTAATTGCTCGATTTCACATCTTCTTAATCCTTGTTTCAAGGATTATTTCCAGTTCTAGTATGATTTTACCTTCTTCATTAATCTTTGGTAAAATAGTTTGAATTGGTATTTTGTCATCGATTACCTTCTTTAAGAAAGAAACATGGAAGACTGGATGTAAACATGAATATGGAGGAAATGCAAATTTGTAATCCATACTTCCAATCCTTTGAACAACTTAGAAGGACCATAATATTTATGTGCTAATTTATTATCCTTCTTTTGTTTCTCAAGGGATAGTTGTTTGTATGGTTGTAGCCTCAGAAATACCCAATTCCCCACTTCAAATTCTCTTTCACTGTGATGTTAATCTGATTTTTGTTTCATCCTATTTTTTTTATAACCAAGTTTTCATTCAATAGTTTGATAACCTCTTGTTGGTTCTCAATTTGGTCCTACAGTACTTGAACCTTTTCTTTCCCTCTCAAGGGTGATATGATGGATGGAATATTATATCCATAAAGTTCCATAAATGGGGACATTTGTTTATGAGGTATGGAAGGATGTGTTGTACCACCATTCTGCCAAGTGAAACCACTTGAATCAATGTGTCTGATTATCATATGAAAAGCAATGAAAATATCCTTCTAGACATTTATTAACAATATTTTTTTTCCCGCTGGATTGAGGATTGTATGAGGAGCTATGAGCCAATTGAGTACCCAAACAAGAAAATAATCCAATCCAAAAACTTCTAGTGAAAATTGGATATCTATCACTTATAGTAACCTTTTGGATTCTATGTGTTAGCAACAATTGTGGTATCGGGGCACAAAGGTACACAGGTCTGCAGGATTGCGCGATAAGTGCCCAAGCACAACACACAGAAGAAATTTGTTTCAGGCCCAAGTGAAGCGAGCGAGCGCTCCGATTTCAACGTTCAGGATGCATCCAAGGAATCATATCAGTGGTGGACGAGAAATCGCGATTGGCAAAGCTGCACCAAGGTTAACGCATTAGATAACGCCCATAGCATGTTCAGGAATGGATGACAGGCGCTCATCTCAAAGGACGCGTGGTACAAGGTCTGGCCGCGTCGGCGTTTCGGCATTCGGGAGTTCATGGGATGAAGGTTTTACGTCTTTGAAAATTGTGAAACCCCGAACCCCGACAGTGCCGAAAGCGCCGAAACTGGGGCCCGCGGCGTCACGAAGCATTTTCAATCGTCCATTCAAAGGGGACACCTGGCGGCAAGCTGAGCCATCTCGGCGTTTCACCCATCGCGACTCTAAGGCGCAAAAGGCAGCTCCGTTATGTTCCGATGCACGAGATGCCGGGAAAATCCCGGACCTGGGCCCACAACAGCGTCAGGTGAGTTCAAGACCGTCAGATCTCAAAGGGACGCGTGGCACCAGATTGAGCCGTCTCGGCATATCGCTCATCATGATTTTGATCAACAAGGATCAACCCCTTCATATTCGCTAACATCGAAAAGCGCCATGGGAATAGGCACGTGGTCACAGTTCGTGGTCACTTGGAAAAAGAGAGGAGTTGCGTAAAGAACGTCGAAGCGCCGAGTTCAGTTATAGAGAGGATCATCGTGGTCTCCAAGCACCATCAGATCCGATCTCCATACTGTTTCTTGCCTGGAGTAAATGACAACAAGAGCGGGTGGTTGAAACCTCCTTTCATTCATTAAGTGAGGGGATNTCATGATTTTGATCAACAAGGATCAACCCCTTCATATTCGCTAACATCGAAAAGCGCCATGGGAATAGGCACGTGGTCACAGTTCGTGGTCACTTGGAAAAAGAGAGGAGTTGCGTAAAGAACGCCGAAGCGCCGAGTTCAGTTATAGAGAGGATCATCGTGGTCTCCAAGCACCATCAGATCCGATCTCCATACTGTTTCTTGCCTGGAGTAAATGACAACAAGAGCGGGTGGTTGAAACCTCCTTTCATTCATTAAGTGAGGGGATGGAGGGTCTGGCAAGCCGTCTGCCCGAAGAAGTCTTGTGTATCTATTTTCTCAAAGATGCCATGCCGAAGTCCTCAACTCGACAGAGAATTTTGCGCATGCTAGCTCAACACTTAATGGCTTAGCTACCCTCCTTATAGGAGCCATGCGTAGTTAAGATGGCACTTAAAGAAAGATATCAGTACGAGTTTGGCTGAAGAGACATCAAGCCTTGGGTGACTGGGCATACCTCTGTGAGGTGAATTTTCCTGAGTATATAGACTCAGTCTTTGTATTTTTGAGGGATCGATGGTTGAGCAGAGCTCCCGGTTGTAAAGTTTTAACGAAGCACTATTATTCTGGTTATGCATGGACTTTTGAGACTTCTTGCCTTATGAATGCCAGTTTCTTTCACATCTCTATTTACACTGTGTTAGAATAGCTCGGAATTGGAGGATCCAGTCGAGTTGTAGTTGTTATAGGATGATGTTGGATTGGATCACTGTAGCAGTTACGTTGTTTCTAATCGGTTCTTGTGATTTTCCCAGTGCTGAGTGACTTGGAATTGGAAGATCCAGTCAAGTCCCCTTTCAGTTTCTTGAGACCCTGAACCAAGAGGATCTTGCGTTCAGAGTCTTTCCTCTACAAACTGCTGGAAGCCTTTTGCCTAAAGTTGTTTGTTCACCTCCCTTACCAAGTCTTCCACCTGCTCATATTTTAAGAAACTCACTGGCTGAAGTTAGATCAAGACCTCCTTTGTTCCTTACATACTAGACCCAGTCCCTGATTTAGAGTGATATTTCCTCGAGTCTCTACCCATCTGATCATCTGTAAAAAACTATCGTGACATTAAACTGATGGGTGTCGGGCTCTACTCCTGCAAGCAATCCAAGAGTGACTTCCGACGCTAACACTATGTATATTTTGAACTTTTTACATAAATGTTGTGGATATTGTACTTTCTTTAAAAGGACGAGAAAGAGAAAAAAAATGGGAATACTTTATGGGTCAATACACTACTACCATGATGACATTCTTTCCTTCAGAATTGGATAAACATGTAATAAAATCCACTGAAACCTCTTCTCAATATTGACTTGGTATAACTAATGGTTGTAGGAGACCTAGGGTTTTGATTGTCTCTCCCTTATTCTGTTGGTAGACCACACATTCAACCAAAAAATTTTGAACATAATTTTTAAGACCTTCCCAGAAAAAAAACCTTCCTGATCCTATGGTAAGTTTTCAAGAACCCTAAATGTCCTCCTACAGGAGAAGTGTGCAATTCCATAAGGACATTCTATTTGAGTTGGAAATTCTTACATAAATATAGTTGATCTTGATACGACAAAAAATCATTCTTCCACGCAAATTTATCCAATGCACTTGGGTCCTCTTGTAGTTGTTGAATGATCTTGCTTGCATTCTATCCTTACTTATTCCACCCAATCATATTTTGGAATGAAAATAACACATAGTATACCCTATATTTCTTCTTCTTTACTTGAAAGTGAATCTTCCACAATATTTTGTTTTCCTTTTTTATAGATAATTTAAAAGTCAAAACCTAGTGCCATCTTTTTAACCCATTTTTGTTTATCATATGAAGATAATTGTTGTTCAAAAAACTATCATGATTCATCTTTACCTTGAAGTGTCTTCGTATTAGGTAAGGACACCATTTCTTAAAATGCATGTAATATGGCCAACATTTCCTTTTTGTAGATGGATTTGAGTAAGTTTTTTCCTTTACTATGGCTTATTTCAAAGGAAAAGGGCCTTTATTCTTGCATTAAAATTGCACCAATGCCATTCCCTAAGGAATCACATTCCACAATAAAGGTTTTTGTGAATTATGGCATGTCCAAGATAGGAGTTGTACACATAGCCTCCTTAATTTTTTCAAAATCTTTGGTTGCTTCTTGAGTCCAAGAAAATTCCTCTTTTAATAATGGTGTTAGAGGTGTTGTTATTTGACCATAATTATTGATAAACTTGTGTTAATAATTTGTCAATCCTAAGAATCCTCTAAAATTCTTCAAGGTTTTTGGAATTGGACATTCCATCATAACTTTAATTTTTTTAGGGTCCACTTTGACACCTTCATGACATAAAATATGACCCAAATATTCCACTTCTTGAACCCCAAAGGAACAATTGGAAGGCTTTGCATATAGTTGCATGGTCTCTCTCGCTTTGTAAATAAGTTATTTCACATTCATTGTATTGTTTCTCATGGATTAACATCTCGAGGAAAATGAGGTTGAAGAATACTTCAAGTGTATAGAAAACCCTCGTAGATGAATATTCTTTGTCATGTTGTTTCCTACAATAGGTGGTACGTCACATAGTTCCCCATGGTTGAGGAGTTATAAGGTCATGAAGTTGGAAGACATGAATATTGGTTAAGAATCCCCTAAATGGTTACAACAAGAAGTTATAAGTCATTAATTAAAGGTTAAAATAGTTATAACAAGAAAATGCATGTCGACCCTAAAGTGAGGAAAATAAGTCATATGGAAAAGTATAAATACACATCAAGAGCCTCTCATTTGTACACACACAATTTCATTGTATATCTATCTAAGTGAGCAAGTGATTCTTGTATGAGGTAACCAAGGAGATCTGAGGTGAATTTCAGAGGGAAGATTAAGTGAAGAAGGGAGAAATTCCAAGGGAGGATGAAGTCTTGTGATGATGTGTTCTAAGGTATGTTATTTAAAGGGAATCTTACCATTTTTTCTATAAATTGTTTTCTAGAGTTATTCAGATAGAAAAAAATGTAAGAGGTTGAGAAGATATTTCAAGGTACCCGTGGTAAAATTTTAATCTTTTGGGTCATTGTATATTTGGAGATACACTCTGTGGAAGATAGGGTTTTTGACTAGTCCTTAAACTAGTCTTAAACATGTGTTCCAGGTAAAATAATCATAACTTCTTCATAGAGGATCCAAATTTTGCAAGACCAATTTCAGTGGAGAGATAACAGTCGGTAGTATATTGTGTGTGAGTTTTATAATAAACTATAAAATATTGAGCACGTTTAATGTTATACAAGTTCACTCTCGAAAATAGGATAAAATTCAAGAAGGTTTTCTATTTTTACTATAAATTCTTTTCTGAGAAGTTTCAAAACTTGAAATTTTGAGGAGATGGAAGAAATATCTTAGAGTATCTATGGTTAAAATTTCAGACCTTTATTCATTACATGTATGGAGTTTTGGTTGTTGAGAGTTAGGGTTTGTGACCAATCCAAAACTAGTCCCTCGAGACTGAGGTGAAGTTTGATGAAGATGCTATTCTCTTATTGATGAAGTTGAGGAAGAGATACAAGTCTCTAATTTTGTGTATTAGGTATACTAAAGGATCAAAGGTATGTTTTAAACGTGTTATTGAGGTTTATTTTTATGGTACATGCTTGATGCATGTCTTGATGATGATCACACATGATATATGGTACACCTTTTTCATTATATGATAAATTGTTAGAAGTATATCTTGGCTATATTGGTATCTGGTTTGGTATATGTCATGGTGATGTTATCACATACTTGAGGCAGATTGTTGAGAAATTGGCACATCTTGAGTGTTATCACCAAAAAATGGCTCACCACAAATGCAGACAATGGATGAAGAAACAATTAACACAAACACAACATACTACCAATACTTTTGGAATGATTACACTCAGTTTGGAAAGAAAATCACAAAACTATATAAAAGTGGTTTTGGAAATCCGTGCACATCCATCAAAATAAGCATGTGCACATCCATGCGGGATACCATGGTGTACGATGCGCACATGGTGTGGTCMGTGCGACTGACATTCGAAAGACCCACAYGGATGCATGAATGAAGCATTGATGAGTTTGGTCGGGCCTCAACCACTTTTTGGATGGAGTGGAACTCCCCCATACCCAAAATTCCCCCCAAATTTCTCCTTGGGATCACTGAAAAAGGATGGGAGGTACCTCCAAGGGCCTCCCATTCACATTTGAAACTAGTTGTGAAAAATCTTGCCATCCTCCTACAAATAAAAGACCATTGTATGCAAAAAAGAAGAAGCAATTTGAGTATTGTTATGTTGTTCAATTTTTTTTTGAGAAGCCATATTTCTCTTAGAACTCTTTGAACATCCATAGCAAGGGTTGTGCCTCTCTCCTCTTGAGAAGTTCAACCATCAATTCTTCACCATTGTATTTCCATGTTTAGCCATTGTTAGAAGTGATGCAGGAGCATCGTTGAAATCCAAAGCACGCGCCTAACCAAAGAGATAGTTGGACGCGCATATGTAATTTGAACACGTTTTTGTGAAAACGTTTTGAAATTTAAAAATCTAAAGCATTAATGTAATGGATGGGAGGAAAGTGCAGTTGCATTTATATATGAAGATCCAAACTGATTTTGGATTGTATGTTCCTATCCACGAATGTAATAAGAATTTAAGTCTATTTAATGTAAGTAGGTAGGTTTAATTTAATAGATTAGACAGTTTAGGAGCATAGGAGGGAAAATGGATGACAAACAACCTTGCCTTGTATCTTGAAAATAACTGATTATTATTGAGATTTTTTTAAGCCGTAGAGCTGTAGAGGAGAACAGAGAATTTTATGCATTCTAGTTGTTGTTATTTACCATGTATAGGAGAACTGGAATTAATAGAAGAAAGCTTTGATTCCAATCTATGTGTTTTTTATGGTTGTTGGAACCACCTATTGAATGGTATGTTGCAAGCTATTTTATATTCTTTGTGTGCATTTTATTTCCATGAAATCTGTGTGTCTATGCTCTAGAATTCTATGTTGAATGTTTGAATTCTGGATAAGGGGAGAATGAGTTTCAATTGTTTCTCTTTCTGAGAACTCCTACAAAGAGTGCAGTGGAGGGTCCGCAAGGAGTGGGTCAACCAAGCTATGAGTTTCATCTCAAAACTCTCAAAGGAGATTCAAATCATGTTTTTACAGGCCAAAGTGCAAGGTTATCTCAGAGCCGTGCAAGGTGTGTGCAGGTTGGGCGAGGTCTGGGATTTTACCAACTCAAGGGGGAGATTGAGAGACTACTGTTGCAAGAGGTGCACATAGTCGAATACCCAAATAACCAGAGGTTATTTGAAAATCGCCGCAAGGAGTGCATGCAGGGACCCTTTTGGAAGCCTTGAGTTCGAAGAGAAAGCTTAGAAGGGATAGAACCTATGAAGTGTTCAAAGGGAGGTAGAGGTTGAAATTTTCTCATAGAATTCAAGTTCAGGAGGAAGGAAGCCAATTCATTTGGCCAAAAGTCCTTGAGAAGTTGAATGAGATGGTGGAATCGCTTCAAGAGGAAGTGCCAAAGTTATGTGAGCCATGAGATCTTGTGGAACAATGGAAGGATTAAGACCGAGTGTCTTTCAACACTCTTAAGATTAGGAAGGATAGTGACCATCATATCCAGACACAACGAGGGTCGCTGGATCGAGGGAGGAACACAACTATCGATCTCATCGAAGGCACAATTTTAGAGTCGGGGATTTGTAGAGGGAAAGGAATGGCTACTCATTGTTCTCTCAAGTTGCGAAAGTCAAAGACTCATGCGAACAGGTGGCAAGGACCCACTCTGTAAGAAGAGTAAACAAAGGTGATAGGTGGCATGCGCCTATCGCTTTGGGTGGAGTCAACCTTTGTTGACATATCGCGTTTCGGGGATTCGCAAGGGAAGAGCACGAGAGGTTGGTGCTCCAACTCACGAAGTCGCAAGTTGCGAAAGGTTCTTGCATTAAGGTTTGGTTGTGGTCATATTGGAAAAGGGGATGAAGAGGGGTATTACACCTTAAGCCCATTCACAATTTCATGTTTCGGCTATTGCCAAGGGCTATGGCATTTTATTCGAAGTGCCCAACTCGCAAAACCCAACATCCTTTGTGGACTTAAACAATGGGTTCAGTTAGCCCTTGTTGAGGTTTAGTGAAGATCCTGCATAGATCTCAGCCTGAGGGCAGGAGGTCTGCACCAGTTGTGGTATCAGAGCCCAGAAAAAATTCTTTGCTTTCTACAGAAGAGAGAAAAGAGGAATTTTACAACCATGCCGCCAAGAAGAAGAGAAAGGCCCATACCTGATCCAACAGTGGAAAGAGAAATATGTGAATTACGTGCCAGACTTGATGCTATGGAGACAGTACAAAGGCGAATAGTTGACACTGGGGATATCAGCGAATCTGAAAGTGAAAATGAAGCTGAAAACAAAGGAGAAGAAGTTGCTGTCGAAGATGCTGCAGAAGAACGCCTATTCAGGGTTGTTGCAAGGATAGGTGCTAGGGAAAAATGGACATTCCAATGTATGAAGGCAACCTAGACGTTGAAGAGCTTCTAGACTGGATTAGATCTCTAGACAAACACTTCGACTATGAGGATGTTGAGGAAGACAAGAAAGTCAATCATGATGTTACTAGACTTAAAGGGAATGCAAAAGTGTGGTGGGATGAACTGCAGGCTGACAAATGTTGCAAGGGCAAGCAGAAAATCAAGAGCTGGGATAGAATGGTTGCGAAAATGAAAGCCAAGTTTATACATAGGGATTGTCAAATAAATCTGTTTCAGAGGATGCAGAATTTGAGACAGAAGATGATGTCAGTGAAAGAATACACTGAAGAGTCTATAGGATAAACATCAGGGAAGATCATAGGGAAAGCGATGATGAGAAAGTTGTCAAGTATATGAATGGTCTACGATATGACATTCAGGACGAGATGAGCATGATGACCATCCGAACCATAGAATATGCTTATCAGATGGCTATAAAAGCTGAAGAGAAGATGAGATGAAAGCAAGGTCAAAGAGGTCAACGCAAAAGTCAAAGCAGAGGCAAGACAATTTCCCAGGACATAACTTAGAAGCTTAAAGAAGAGGGGAAGAAACCTCAAACTCAATTTGAGAGAGGAGGAAGCTCATAGGGGAGGCAATATGCTGATAGAAATACTTTTCCTTGAGCCAGAGGAAGAGGAAGAGGTAGAGGAGGTGAAGTGAAATGCTTTGTCTGTGGAAAAATCAGAGATAAATCCTATGAGTGTCCAGATAGGAAGAAAGATGGTTGTGAAACTCACATATACGAAGCTCAAGGACGGAATGTTGAGGCAGAGGATGTTGAGAGAGGAAGATCTTTGATGATGCAGAAAGTTCTCTTGAAACCGGAGAAGTAGCAAGAGAACCCAACCCAAAGAAAGTTTGTTTTGGTCTTCTTTCAAAACCAAAGACAGGGTATGCATAGTCATAGTGGACAACAGTATCACAGATAATCTTGTATCCACTAAAATGGTAGAAAAGCTGGAGCTGGAGACTGTTGCGAATCCAAGCCCATACAAAGTTTCGTGGCTACAAAAAGGACATCAGGTAAATGTCACTAAACAATGTTTAGTTGAATTTAAAATAGGAGGATATAAAGATGAGATATTATGTGATGTCATTCCCATGGATGTTTTTCATCTATTGCTGGGTAGACTGTGGCAATATGTAAGAAATATGGTGCATGACGGGAGAAAGAACACGTACACTATGGAGAAAAATGCTAGGACACACATGTTACTGCCAATTAAGGATAAAGAGGTGAAAACAGAGATGAGAAACACTATACTTCTTATGAGTGGGAAGGAACTTCTTAAGGAAGTCAAGAAGAAGGAAGACACACAATTCATTTTGGTTAGGAAGCCTAGAATTGTTTTGAATGGCACTAGGATAGATGATTTACCGGAAGAAATCTAGGAGTTGCTGGAATAATTTGCTGATATAGTAGTGGATGAACTACCTTGTTCATTTCCACCTATTAGGAGTATAAGCCATCATATCGATCTTATACCTGGAGCCAATTTTTCGAACAAAGCAACTTATAGGTTAACACCGCAGGAGAATGAAGAAGTTAAGAGACAGGTCCAGAACTTAATGGACAAAGGATTTATTCGGGAGAGCTTGAGTCCATGCGTTGTTCCAACAATGCTCAGCCCAAGGAAGGACAGTGGCTAGAGAATGTGTACAGACTCAAGGCCAATCAACAAAATTACCATCAGGTACAGGTTCCCATTGCCAAGGATGGATGACTTGATGGATTACTTGAGTGGAGGATAGTTTTTTTGAAAGATTGATTTGAAAAGTGGATATCATCAGATTAAAATGAGAGAAGGTAATGAATGGAAGACAACATTCAAGACGAATGAAGGGTTGTATGAATGGATTGTCATGCCATTTGGCTTGACGAATGTGCCTATTACTTTCATGAGGTTGATGAATGAAGTCATTAAGGATTTCATTGGGAAATCCGTCATTGTATATCTTGATGATATATTAATTTTCAACAAAACTGAAGCAGAGCATTTGAAGCATTTAGTTGCATTGATAAGGAGGTTACAACAAGAGAAATTGTTGATCAACATGAAGAAATCGTCATTGATGAGGACATAACTCATTTATTTGGGTTTTGTTATCTCTGCAAATGAATTGAAAATGGGTCCGGAAAAGATAAAGGTGATTAAGGATTGGCCATTTTCGAAGAGCGTGTTTGAAGTTCAAAGATTCCATGGTTTGGCTAGATTCTACAAGAAATTCATCTGAAACTTCAGTGGAATTAGTGCACCGATGATGGATACGGTGAAGAAAAGACATAAATCTTTTCACTGGATGAAGGAAGTAGAGAAGAGCTTCAACCTGCTGAAGAAGAAGATCATTAAGCAACCAATTCTGGTTTTTCCATATTTCAACAAGACATTCTAGGTCAGGTGTGACACAAGTGGATTTGCCATTGGAGCGGTCTTAAGCCAAGACAACAGCTCGGTCGCGTATTTTAGTGAAAAACTAAATGATGCAAAGATCAAGTAATCCATGTATGACAAAGAATTCTACGCAGTCATACAAGCGCTGAAGAAATGGAGGCATTATTTGGTTCCAAAAGAGTTCGTTTTGTACAACAATAATCACGCTTTGCAATTTGTGACTCGACAGGAGGAGTTGAACCAAAAACATGCTAAATGGGTTGAATACATGCATAATTTTACTTTTTTGATTAAGCATATTTCTGGAACTGCTAACAAAGTTGTTGACGCATTGAGCAGGAAATGTTTGCTTATGCAGGAATTTAGAGTTAAGACTTTAGGTTTTGATAACCTCAAAGAAATGTATGAGGATGATCCATATTTCAAAGAGGCATATGAGGCATTTGAGAATCCAATTCTTAGGGACAGAAGCCAATGGACTGAGTACATGATCCAGGATGGACTATTGTTCAGGGAAAATCGGCTATGTATTCTAAAATGCTCCATGAGGGAGAATTTGCTAAAGGAAAAGCACAATGGAGGATTGGTCGGACACTTCGGCCATGACGAAACGTTCTCAAAATTGAATGGCTCATATTACTGGCCAGGGATGAGGACAAATGTGAAGAAATTTGTGGACAGGTGCAAAATTTGTCAGCACACGAAGGGAAAAGGGCAGAACACAGGGTTATATCAGCCATTACCCATACCCAAAAGGTCGTGGGAAGTAGTGAGCATGGATTTTATATTAGGACTGCCAAGGAAACAAAGGGGATATGATTCAATATTTGTAGTGGTAGAGATATTTTCAAAGATGGTACATTTCATACCATGCCAAAAAACCAGTGACACAACTCGTATTGTGAATCTATTTTTCAAGCAAGTCGTCAGACTTCACAGCTTGCCAAGGAGTATCGTTTCTGATCGAGATACCAAGTTCGTAGGAAATTTTCGGAGGACCTTATGGAAGAAGCTGGGAACAAACTTGTATTTTATCTCATTGTCTCATCCTCAGATGGATGGACAGACAGAGGTCATGAACAGGAGCTTGGGAGTTTTGTTAAGGAGCTTAGTGACTAAACACCATAGTCAATGGGATCACATTCTGCTGCAGCCAAAATTCTCTTACAATGATTCACTCAATATAATCACAGTGCAGAGTCCATTCCAAATTGTATATGGAATGCATTCAAGGGGAGTCTCTGAATTGAAAGATTCATAACAAGTTGAATTCAAGAGTGCTAGTGCAGAGGACTTTGCAGACGGAATGAAGGAGCTTCATAGAAGAATCAAAGAGCAATTGCATAGTTCAAGTCAAGAGTACAAGCGTAGAGAAAATCAACATAGGAGAGAACCTCAATTTGAATTTGGTTATTTTATTCTTGCACATTTGAGGAAGGAAAGGTTCCCAAGGGGAACATACAACAAGTTGAAGATGAACAAAATTGTACCGTGCAAGTTCATAAGAAAATTTGGGGTGAACGCGTATGAGATTGAATTACCTGATGGGGTCGGAATCTCACCGATATTCAATGTCATGGATTTGTACCCTTATAGAGCTGAAGAAGCAGGAGAAAAGGGTTAACATGAAGAAATTCCATGAACGAAACAAGTGCCTATAGCTGAAAAGCCACAAATGGAAAGCATAATTGACAAGAGGATTAACATAAATACCGGGAGAAAAGAGTTGAATACTTGGTCAAGTGGAAAGAACATCCAGTTGAAGATGCCAGTTGGGAGGATGAAGTAGCAATTCAAAAGAACAGACAAACAGTGAAGGAAGTCATGAACAGGAGTTCATGAAAATTTTCAAGTGAGGGAGTATGATGCAGGAGCATTGTTGAAAGCCAATCCATGCGCCTAACCAAAGAGACAATTGGACGCGCAGATGTAATTTGAACACGTTTTTGTGAAAATGTTTTGAAATTTAAAAATCTGAAGCATTAATGTAATGGACAGGAGGAAAGTGCAGTTGCATTTATATCTGAAGATCCAAACTGATTTTGGAGCATATGTTCCTATCTGCAGATGTAATAGGAATTTAAGTCAGTTATATGTAAGTAGGTAGGTTCAATTTAATATATTAGACAGTTTAGGAGCATAGGAGGGAAAACAGATGATAAACACCCTCGGCTTGTATCTTGAAAATAACTCATTATTATTGAGAATTTTGTAAGTTGTAGAGATGTAGAGGTGAACAGAGAATTTTATGCATTCTAGCTGTTGTTATTTACCATGTATAGGAGCACTGGAATTAATAGAAGAAAGATTTGATTCCAATCTATGTGTTTGTTATGGTTTTTGGAACCACCTGTTGAAAGGTATGTTGCAGGCTAGTTTATATTCTCTATGTGCATTTTATTTCCATGAAATCTGTGTGTGTATGCTCTAGAATTCTATGTTGAATGTTTGAATTTTGGATAAGGGGAGGATGAGTTTCAGTTGTTTCTCTTTCTGAGAACTCCTACAAACAGTGCAGTGGAGGGTCTGTAAGGAGTGCATCGACCAAGCTATGAGTTTCATCTCAGAACTCTCAGAGGAGATTCAAATCGTGTTTTTACAGGCCGAAGTGCAAGGTTAGCTTAGAGCCGTGAAAGGTGTGTGCAGGCTGGGAGAGGTCTAGGATTTTACCAASTCAAGAGGGATATTGAGAGACTACTGTTTCAAGAGGTGCATAGAGTCTAAGACCCAAATAACCAGAGGTTATTTGAAAATCGCTGCAAGGAGTGCGTGTAGGGACCCTTTTGGAAGCATTGAGTTYGCAAGCAAAAGATCAGAAGGGATAGAACTTATGAAGTGTTCAAAGGGAGGCGGAGGTCAAAATCGTCTCACAGAAGTCAAGTTCAGGAGGAAGAATTCCAAGTCATTTGGCCAGAAGTCCTTGATAAGTTGAATTGGATGGTGGAATCACTTCAAGAGGAAGTGTCAAAGTTCCATGAGTCGTGGGATCTTGTGGAATAGCGAAAGGATTAAGATCGATTGTCTTTCAACACTCTTAAGCTTAGGAAGGATAATGACCATCATATCTGAATACAACAAGGTACATTGGATTGAGGGAGGCCCACAACCTTCGATCTCGTTGAAGGCACGATTTCAGAGTCGAGGATTTGTAGAGGGAAATGAACGGATCTTCTTTGTTCTCTCAAGTTGCGAAAGTCGAAGACTCGTGTGAACAGGTGGCAAGGACCCACTCTGTAAGCAGAGTAAACAAAGGTGATAGGTGGATTGAGCCCGTTACTTTGGATGGAGTCAACCTTCATTGAAATATTGTGTTTCGGGGATTCGCAAGGGAAGAACACAAGAGGTTGGCGCTCCAACTCGTGAAGTCACGAGTTGCGAAAGGTGCTTGTGTTAAGGTTTGGTTGTGGTCATATTGGAAAAGGGGTTGAAGAGGGGACTTACACCTTAATCCCATTCACAATTTCACATTTTGGCTATTTATAAGGGCTATGGCATTGTATTCGAAGTGCCCAACTCGTGAAACCTGAAATCCTTTTCGGACTTAAACAAGGTGTTCAGTTAACCCTTGTCGAGATTTAGAGAAGATCCTGCGCGGATCTCGGCCCAAGGGTAGGAGGTCTGCACCAAGAATAGAGAAAAATTTGTATTTGGGGACTCAAGAGCCTTCGCAATAAGGAAGAGGGGACTCATAAGTTACCATATTTCTCCAAGGTGTTATCAATTCGAAGATCAATATCGTTTGGTAGCTATTCCTTATGTCTCTTTCTTGCATCTATTTCATTTATTACATGCTTAGTTTAGTTTTATTTCCTTGTTATTTACTTCTTATTTTATATTTAGTTGAGCCACTAATCAACTAACAAATTGTTGTGTTGTCTTGATATACTAACTAGATAGTTAAGGGAACTCTTTTTTCTCACCCACGTGACAAAAAGAACCCAACATTAGGTACTTGGAATATGGTATGGTACATGTTCTAGTGCATGGTTAATGCATGGTATGGTACAGGTTGATGTACATGGTATGGTGATGGTTTTGGTATCCATATGAGTGGATCTAGTTATGGTTGGTTGATCAGTGACAAATACAGTGATAGGTTGGATGATCAATTCATCATCAGTTACAAGTTGATGTAACAATGGCAGTGGAAATGACATTGACAATGACAGTGACAGTGATAGTGACAATGACAATGATAATGACAGTGGTAGTGATATTGACAGTGACAGGTTGATGTATCAGTGACAGTGGTAGTTACATGTTGATCAATTGTAGTGATAGTGAGTCCACACTTATATTTAAGGGCATCAAGATGGGGCAAGGAAAGGGGGTTGTAGCATCCTTCTGGTTGGTGTTAGGGAATTCAAGGATTTGGAGCTTCCTTTAGGTTGGTGCATGTAATTCAGGGGGCCGTAGCCTCCTTTCAATTGGTGCCAGAGAATTCAGGGAGTTAGTTCTTCTCTCAAGTTCGTGCCTGTAAATCAAGGGGTTGGTGCCTCCTTCTAGTTGTTTCTAGAGAATTTGGAAGTTGGTTCTTCCTAATATTTGATATATAAGAAAACATTATGTGGTTTTCTCCCATTTTGGTTTCCACATAAATTCTGGTGTACTATGAATCCGTGGTTATCTGTTATGCTATGTTGATTGATACTACTCATGATATATTGGTGATATATTGTTGATAAAGTTACTGATTACATGTTCTTATTAAAAGTGATAAAATATTGCATA